>APFE031587516.1:165003-186989 GCA_000404065.3 Pinus taeda | reverse complement strand
CGGGATGAAGGGTCTCACGGGGGGTGAGACCCGTTAATGGAGAAAACCTGTAAATTGCTTGAAAAAACCAAAATTTACCCAAAATGCTCAAAATTTCTTGGTATTTGTGATGTGGCTAGGCTATTTAGTGCCTTGGTCCTTGAGTGAAGCCTCGGCCAAGATATGGAGGGGATCGGGCCTTTTCCGTCGTTTTAGTGCCTTGGCCAACCTCGGATCTGGCAATTGTAATTTTGACATTTCTCTAAAACCATGACACCTGTGCAAAAAGTGAAGGAGGGTTTTCTTCTTTGGCATGTTGTGGAGAAAAAAATCTCTCATTTTTCCCAAATTCATCTTTTATTGCTCTGAAACACCATTTGAGTGAAACTTATCCCGATGTGTGAAACAAGGAATTTTGTCAAAATGAAGTGAAATGAAGGGGATAAAGGGCTTCTAAATTCTTGGAGAAATTTTTGGAAGTAGGGAGGGATGTTAGGAAGCAGGGGAAAGTGGAATCTCAGATATTGAGTGAGGGGAAGGGGTCCAAAAGGCCAAAACACAGGCCCAACCTAGAAAATTGCCAAGTTGTAGCTAGAAACTAGGGTTTCTGCGGAAATGAGGAATTTGGGGAATCTCAGTGATGGGAAGCATTCGGTAAGGTACTTTAAGGATAGGGGAAGGTGTATGAACATTAGGAAACAAGTTTTGCCGATGATTTGACCGTCCAAGAGAAATTGCCTTCAAAACCCTAGGAGAAGGGAATGACCTTACCTAGGCGCAACTGAAGCATGAACAAGGTGTAAAATGACTCATTAGACACTAAGATGATAATGAGCACCCTATGAATGATGATAAACTCAGCTGAATAGTGACATAGATTGGCATTTGGGCAACTTTGAAAAGAGTGAGAGCAAACCCTGGACCTAATGCCTAGTGACCAAATTTTGCTTGAAGACTCACTGAAATGACAAAATTTGACCTTGACACTTCAAAATCACTTTGTAAGAGCAAATTTGATCACTGGAGGAAGGCTGGAAAGACTGACACTAACATTGGCTCCAATGGGGATGGTAGCTCCTTGGAGGTGCCAAGAACCTCAGACCTCTGGGAGAGCAGACCAGTGCTTTCAACCATTGGGCGATGGAGTCATTATTTTGGCAAACGACACAAGACTCTGACTCATTTATTGACTGAAACCTGACTCAAGCCGACACAATTATGAAACCAACATGACTGAAAACTAACTCACAAATGACTCATGACTGGCTTAACGAAAACAAGAACTTACAAAGCTTATTGAAGGGCAGCAGTCCATCAAGATTTGAAATCATGATGACAACCACCTGTGTTTCTTACAAGACAATATACATCAAACTATATCAAAATGCCAATGCAACCAATCAAGAAGATGGCTTCTTCACTGATTCTTCCTATCAGAACTTCTGGTCAACAGTACAAACCTATCATTGGGCATCCAAAAACATAGTTGACCATGGCTGCAACAAAACACTGTAATAAACATTTTCACTGCTGGCTGCAACAAACTTGCTAGAGGATCATGAAAAACATGAAAATTTGCCACTACCACCTCCTACTGAAAGATCAAGGTGTCCTTTGTTTCAAATTCTAATCTGCCTTCATCATGTGCTTCGGTAAAAGCATGCTCATGGGCTTCAAAAAACTCTGAACAGGTAGATGATCATATATCCCCTTGTAAAAACATTTCAACACATGAAACATATGAAGAATCTGAAAGGTAATCATGTATGCTATGATCTTCTGTAGTCTGAAAATATGGTAGGTCATCTTCATATGATACCACAACCAAATTATCAAGTTCCTTATTACATTCTTCAATCATAAGGAAAGAAACTTCAGTTGATTCTTGAAGTGAAAAAATGAAATTTCTATCATATGCCATAAATTAATCCAAAGGAACCTTTTCACTTACTTGAATGAAGATCTCATCTTGCTTTTCATGAACATCTGAATCCGAAACTCTGTCTATGATCTCAACAGCAAAGCTCTCTTTTTCAGGATTCAACACAAGATATGCTTGGTCATCACAATCTGATTGTAGTTCTGAAATAGTTGACTGGACATTATCACACTCTACAATCAACACTGGACTTACTTGCATGCTCCTATCTTCTGTGGGCAGATCTGAAATGTCATTCTCCCTTTCATCATTTTCAGCCATATGACCATCTTCAGCCTACTGATCTTGATTCTGCTGCAAAATGTCCTGATCATCTTGATGGGAATTCTCTAAGTTTTCTTTATGCTGGTGGAAATGGATTCTCATACAGAGCCTCCATGATTCTCAACGTCCATAAAATTATCATCTTCGTAATATTTCTCGAGGCTTTCAATAAAACTATAAGCATGCTTGCAAAGTCTTTGAAATAAATTTAATGATGAATAAGAGTCCTTGTATCTTTCAATGAACGTAGCATGAAAATCCTTTAAAACAGAAAATAACAAGCAGGCAGCAAACTTTCATACATGATTGGGCTTTACCTTCCAGAGTGGCCAAGAATATCTTCATCAAGCAATCTTCAGGAAAATCAACCTTCAACTTGCGAATATGGATGTGAAATCTAACCAGATGTAGAGCAGCATCCTTCTTACCATCATCTTTAAATGTAGGCAGATTCCTTGACCAATCTACCTTCAGAATTTTATTTGGAAAGCTAGGGATGTGATGTCGGCTCAAGGGAGCATATCTTCTTGTGATTTGGTCCATCTTGAAAAGCTCAAAGCTACTGATCTCTCTGCAGTGAAGTCACCATGAAGCACTGATCGCTGGATTCTTCATGAAAGGAGTCGCCAGGTGAACGATTTCAGCCTGTGAAAACTCTCAAATTATCATCAAAATTTCATAGTTTACAGATAAACTGGGGTAAAATGCAATCGAAGTGCTGTATTCACAAGCTCACGGAGATTGACTGAAGCAACGTTTATCTACTTGCGCTTATGCAAAGCAAAAGCGTTTTGAAGGCTATCTAGCATAATCTTCAGGCTCCGTCTAAGACTTATGAAACAAACACATCAATCCAAAAACAAGTTTGTTCTCCCTAGTATGGTTGCCAATATGTTAGCGCTTGAAATTTCACCTCAGGCTAAAAAAGGTAAACTTCAAGGCAACATCAAACCACTTAGCCTCGTAGCTAGCCCTACGGGGCAGCAGAGGGCTCTCTTCGGTCTATCTCGGTAAAGATCTTCAAATGGGCGAGATAACCAATGTGGAAACACTGATTTTAGGCTAGTAAACTAATAAAAAGGTTTGATTTAGGGATTTTTACGGTTTTGGTGGAAAATTGGGGAAAGGCAATTTTGGGTGCGGGGATTGGACACAGTTTTCACAGGGGGTTCTTTGGGGCAAG
Source organism: Pinus taeda (assembly GCA_000404065.3). NCBI lineage: Eukaryota > Viridiplantae > Streptophyta > Pinopsida > Pinales > Pinaceae > Pinus > Pinus taeda. The sequence continues at coordinate 183,624 of APFE031587516.1, read as the reverse complement.
GTAGGAGACTGTATTGATGCCTTTGATAGATGTGGGTGGATGAGAATGACTGGTGAGAAGCTAAGGAGAGTAAGCAAGCACCTTGAATTCTCCTTAAACAGCTGAAGACATTGATATTAAGCAAACTTAAAGGCAGGGCATAGCAACCATGAATTCTACCTTAAAACTTCATTTGCCTAATTTTCAGAAGAAAAAGTAAGAAGGTGATTCACATAACAAACTTACAAGTACAAAGAGAAGCACACCATCAATACATGTAACCACAAGAATCCCAAAAAGGACTGCAAACCATGGTTCTTCCTTTGCCAAAAATGCAGAGATACAATGAGTAATACAATAGAAGCTTTCTCCCTCAAGAGTCCAACCATGAAAATGACTAAGAAAGTACATAATATAGGCAAGCTAACATCTTTCCTTGCCTCTAGGGGTCAATCTCACTATCCTAGAAGCTGTTTCAACCAATTCCAAACTGATCACTAAAATCTAGGCAGTTAAAACAACTTGCCTCTATAAGCTAGGAAACCAATTCATTCATTAAATTTTTGCCTATCTCATGAATGAATATTTTAGAAGAGATAAATAAGTGTAAAAATATCATAAAATTACATCATTTACATCAAGGAGGATCAAAACTCACTCCAAAAAGTCAAACCTAGTCAAACCTGCGTTTTGCTGAGCTGTAGGCACAATTTCTGTGAAAATTGCCCAAGAGGTCGCGCACTGATTCTGAAGAGGCCGCGCACCTTTGGAACAGATTTTGAGGCACTTCTAGGTGTCCAAATGAGGCAAAAGTGGGCTCGTTGGAAAGGTCCGGATGTCTACTTTCCAACCCAAGTAGAATTTCTGAATTTGGTGTCCATTTGCCCCTCCAAAATTGCAATCTCCCAAGACTGCTTCCTGTGTGTCAAAAAGGTGGTAGAAAGTCATTTGTGCTTGTTTTTTGACCTTCTAGAGGCTCAAAACTTGGTGAAATTTCTTGATCTTCACTGAGCAAGTGTATTTTTGCATGAAAAATCCAAAAGTGCAAACTTTTTCTGAAATGGACCTCCCAATCGAAAGGGTCATGCACGGTGCGTGACCTCTTGGTGAAGAAAACCTGTTTTTTGACAAAAAAATTCATAAATGACCAAAAATGCTCAAATTTTTTTGAAATTTGTGCTGGGGTTGAGTCATTTACCACGATTCTCCTTCAAGGAAGCCTCAGCCAAGATATGGAGGGGATCAGACCTTTTTCTTCGTTTGAGTGCCTTGGCCAACCGTCCTTCGAGCACCTTCATTCTTGCCTTGCATACGTGCATTCAGGCCCAATAGTGGTTTGTCATGTTCCGGAGCAGGTCCTTATCTTGATTGGCCTTAGCCAGCAACTTTTCCAAATGAGCATTGACCTGGAGAAGCATAGCCTCTCGAGAGATAAAATCCTCCCATGGGATACCCTGCTGTTTTGACTGTTTAAATGCTGCAATCTTGAAGAATTTTTGGGTTGTTTGGCAGTTTACAGGCAGTTTTTTGTGGATGAATTCCTAACAGGTCGCGCGCGCCCAACAGGTCACGCCAGTGTATTTTCCCAACTGGTAAGACCCCCTTGACAGGTCGTGCCCTTTTGCAGGAGGCTTTTGGAGGCCTTCGCGGTGTTAGAATTGGGTGCATGATAGCTTGTTGGAAATGTACTTGAGTCTAATTTCCAACCCAACTAGAATTTTTCAATTTGAAGTTCATTTTCCTAGTCAAAAATCAAATCTCCCAAGACTGGTCAAAAAGTGCCAAATGAGGCTGCCTCAAGGAAGAGTGTTGTTGCAGCCAACTTTGGAATGCCTTACTCAACCCCAAATTGAGCTCATGATAGCGCATTGGAAAGCTCTTTGTGGCTAGTTATCATTTTACCCATCCAGAAAATCATTTGGCCAACCAAGCTAGGAGAAAACTTGATTTTACCAAGCTCACTTTAGAGGTGTCCTTTATTCTCCCGAGGTAACGATATTCTTGACATTTCTCTCAAACCATGACACCTGTGAAAAAAGTGAAGGATGTTTTTCTTCTTTGGCATGCTTTGGAAAAAAACCTCTCTCAGTGTCCCAAAATTCATCTTTGATTTCTGTAAAACATCTATTGAGTGAAACTTATCCCGATGTGTGAAACAAGTAATTTTGCCAAAATGAAACGAAATGAAGGGGATAAGGGGCTTCTAAATTCTTGGGGAAATTTTTGAAAGTAGGGAGGGATGTTAGGAAGTAGGGGAAAGTGGAATCTCAGAGATTGAGTGAGGGGAAGGGGTCCAAAAGAGCAAAACACAGGCCCAACCTAGAAAATTGCCAAGTTGTAGCTAAAAACTAGGGTTTGTGCGAAAATGAGGAATTTGGGGAATCTCAGTGATGGGAAGCATTTGGTAAGGTACTTTAAGGATAGGGGAAGGTGTATGAACATCTGGATATAAGTTTTACTAATGATCTGACCATCCAAGAGAAATTATCTTTCAAAACCCTAGGAGAGGGAAATGACCTTGCCTAAGTGCAACTGAAGCATGAAAAAGGTGTAAAATGACTCATTAGACACTGAGATGATAACGAAAACCCTATGAATGATGATAGACTCAGCTGAATAGTGACATAGATTGGCATTTGGGCAACTTTGAAAAGAGTGAGAGCAAACCCTAGAGCTAATGCTCAGTGACCAAATTTTGCTTGAAAACTCACTGAAATGACAAAATTTGACCTTCACACTTCAAAATCACTTTGTAAGAGCATATTTTATCACTGGAGGAAGGCTGGAAAGACTCACAATAACACTATGAATAGGGACGAACATGTGTTCAAGGTGGTGATAAACCAATTGTAGGAAATGAGCAATTAATGGAAAAAACTAAGGGAGAGGAAGCATCATAAACAATGAGGAAGCGTTTTGATGCTATCATCAGTCAAAATTTTCTCAAGGTTAAAGAAAGAAATTTCCGAGGTAACCACAAACCAACATTTTAAGTATAGAATCTAGCCAATCTGTACTCAGAGAGGGCTCTCCCTTTGTGATTTAGCTTTTTTTTATGGGATATTAGGCTAGTTATGAAAGCTTGGGGGGTTTTGATTTTGTTTGGAGGTGGAATTTAGGAGCAGATGGATAGAACATGGTATTTTAGGCCATTGGGCTATGGATTCAACTAAAGATGGCTTAACTGGATCAGGTTGATTCAACAAAGGAGGCTTCACATGGCAAGATAGCTAAACAAAAGACAAATGATAGCTTAAAATGGTGAAATGGTCTTGAAAGGGAGGAAGGGCAATTAAGAATCCTTCAAAAAAGTTCAAGATTATGGAAAGTGGGTGATCATTAACAGAAAAAATTTAAGAATTATTTGTTAAATGACCACAATGATAAACTAAAAAGTAGGGAGCAATTAAGAATTCCCTACCTACGATAGCTTAGAAGAAAACATTAAGAATATAAACAATTTTAAAGACAGAATACAGTAAAGCTCTTTCTAAAATATACTTTTTCATTTATCATTCAGATATGGAACACATATGAATATTTGAACAAGAAAAATGTAAAACCATAAGATATAGAATACTTATTTGTTTCTTGTTTGACACAGGAATCCTGTAAAAGTTCTTTGCTTTATTACTTTGTCCAACCAGCCAAACAATAGTTGTTCAATAGAACTTCTATTCCAAAATAAAGAGTCTACGGAAATTTCTAAGAATCCACACAAAATACTTCAAATGAAGAAGTATTTATACTAATTCTAAACTGAAATATCTTGGAAAAATATCAAGATTGGTTTACAAATATCTCAAACTGTTTTACAATAATAGAACTTAAATAAAGGATATTCAAAACTAATGAATCTATCTGGCACTAGCTCTATGGATTTATGATGATGAAGAAGACAAATTCAAATTTGATAGCAACTCTCAGTTGATGATAAGGCATCCCAGTCACTAACTGCATCCTTCCTTTGTACATTTTGCTCGAGAAATTCTCCAAAATTAGGGCCCAATGATACACTTGTATATCTCAATCCGAGATAGATACACAAAAAGTGAAGGAGGTTATTGCAGATAAGAACGCTTTTGAGATACACCTCTCTCTGTTTCCCAAAATTCAGCTCCAACTGTTCACAATATTCTCTGCAAAATGATGTCAAAAACAGGGCTTTGCACAAAATAAAAAATAGGTTGTGAAGACATGCACGAATCTCCCTTTTTGTCATACTTGACTAAAACTTGAGATATAGTTTTGTTGAATAGCATGTTAGGAGAAAAACCTCCTCCATTTTCATGAAATACCTCTTGGATTAGCCACAATAGTTTCTATAACAATATGACTTAAATAGGAAATTTCTAAAGAATGTACCATTTTTGCTCTAATTCCATCTTTTAACCTTAAACTTCTTTTGACTATTTTTCACTTTTACTTTGGATAAACTTCACTTTAGCTGGTGAAAGTGTTTTCATCTTTGTTTAACTCTTAATGTCTTCATGTTTACTTTCACTGTTTACTGTTTACTGTTTATTGTTTACTTTTACCACTCTGTTTTTCATCTCTCTTCACTTTGACATGAATTTGTATGCTATGCTTTGTAACTATCTTCTTTGTTGTTTATCTTCATCCTAGCTGATTTGCTTGACTTGGTCTTCAATCTAATACTTTTTGACCCTGATACACTTTGACTGTTCTTTACTGTGTCCTTTTACCTTCAATATGTAGTTTAGGTTTTTACTGTCTGTTTCAATAGTAAATCGTCTAATTTCATGTTTCCCTTGCTTGTCTTTTTAATGTATGTTTTATCTTCCATCTTTATTTAAATAGAGTTGATAAAAATCTTGGAGTAAATAGGTTTTATGACTAGTATTAAGACTTGTTTATCCAAGTCCGTGGTCTTCTAATCACCTGTAAAACAAAACAAACTCTTAAGAAAGCATTAGTTTGCAAGGAAGGTCGAAAAGTTTTCACTTGAGCTTGAAAGGTCTGTGGAGTGAGTCCAAAATGCTTTTTGGGAGATAAACCATGCCCAAATCAATTAACAAAGGCTTCAGGTGGGGCAGATGGGTTACATAGGGTTTTACTACATAATGAGGTGAAATGAGAAAAACTGGGGTTTTCGTGTTTAAGCAGGTAAATGGTTGATATTGGTGGGTAAGCGAAAAAAACAGTTGGCTTTAACTGAATGATGGGACATATTTTTCATTTAGTTGAGGCGCTAAGCGGGAGAGGTATTGGTTTTCATCGCACAACTTTTGGGAGGTTTGTGGTATTAAGGAGATGCAACACAATTCCACACATCTCTTGACACATAGCATCAACGCTATTTGGGAAATTGCTCACATCGCATGCTAAAGATCGACCAAAAGGCCCGCGCAATATGAGTGATAGCCGTCAGATCTAAGGGATCCAATCGGACGGTGGTTGGGGTGATGAAGTGACTGATGGATAATGAAGAGCGGGCCCAATATTAATTAAAGGAGTTACTCATATTCGGGGAGATCTGATTGGTCACTAAGTTATTAATTAATCTTGGTGACTAATTAATCCTAATTTAACATGGAGGGGTCAAGGTTCTTAATTAGTTGTAGTTTAACTAATTAATCCTAATTATCAGTGTTATTATGGTTATTTTGCAACCAACGGTGCGATATATAATTTATTGGGTTTTTAATAATAATACGGGTAATGGGTGTTTTATTTTTAGGAGTTAAATAATACAGGTTAAAAGTTAATATGACTTTGTGGAAATTCAACATGCGCTAAGATAAAATGTTTCCAAAAGTATATGTCATCATATAACATTTATAACTTAGGGTAAATGAATATGAGAGTTTATATGGAGAATGTTTTAATTTCCCTTAGTAAAATAGTGTTTTACTTAGGAAAAGATTTATAAAGGGTGTGACTGACTTTATGAAGGGGAAATTTTTTAGGAAGGGAATTTAAGTACTTTAGGTATTCCAAATTATTGGGCCGAGGGTCTGGCCCCTCCAAAATTAAGATAAATGCTCTGAGCCCCTCTAACTTCGTAAGTGCCTTTAGTACTTAGGGGAAATTAGTGAAACTTAAGGGGAAGATGGATAGGGAAATTAATTAATTTGACTTTGTTCTTTGATGTGTTGTCTCCAATGTGAGTAGTGTTTTGTCCAAGTGATGGAAGAAAAAGATTTAAGCATTAAACTTAACCATTCACCACACATTTATTATGCAACCATCATCTACTTAGCCTACCTACTTTATCCTAGCATTTTTACTTCTTTATTAGGGTGCACTTAGACTGACAAACCTTTTTCTCACTTTCTTTTCTTTTACATAGTGATATCTATCTAAATCTACACTTATTACATCCAAGGGCTTAGATTAAACTATTGAACTCCTTTTATTCACTCTACCTATCTACTTATCTGCCGAGATTACAATGATTGGTCAGATCTTTATTCTCTACTTCTAAAACATGAAATTGAAAATATGAACTAGTCAAGCTTAAACTATTTGACTATTCATGAATTGTGGCATAGGTGACAAGCTACACACAATCTTTTATTATACAAAAGTAAAAGAGTAGTTGCATTTAGACTTGCACACTTTCATGGTCTTTTCTTTTTGTTGGGGTTCATTTTCTTTCATTTTTTAACCTCTTTTTATTCTTTTCACCCTTTGATTTTTCTTTTAGGGTATACCCACTTTACATTTGTTAATTTTTTGATTTTTTACAAATATGGAAAACCTTTGAAACAAGTAGAGGTATGAACATATTTTAAAGCTAAACCAAGTCAATCATGATATATGAAATCTATTGGTATAGGGCCATAATAATGGCTCCACTTGGGGATGGCTTTCCCTTGTGGGAAGTCAAAAACAGTAGATTAGTGGCCTTTGAAAGAATTTGATTGTGCTCTGCAATGTTATTTTCCTTGCTGCTTTATGTATATGTATGATAATAATACTTCTGAAGGTTAGGGCCTTCTCTTCGAGCTTCATCTTCACAATATTACCATCCAATCAACACCAAAACTTTATTCTACCTTCTTGAATCCTACTTGAGCACCTTGTAACTTAGGTAGGAATCTTCAGTCTTGGTCTTTTTATCAAAAATATTCTTAACCTTTTCCTGCACAACTTGAGATTTCACCTAAAACTAAAAGGTGTTGCAACCTTCAAACCAAATTAGTAAATCATCAAGATCTTAGGGCCTTTTGATTGGATTCAAATCTTTAAGGATTTATTTCATAATCTACTGAAAACTGAATTAAATCAAACTGAAATCCTACCTACTTACTCTAATCAGCTTTCTAACTGTTGGTTAGGTAAAATGAAACAACCAATGCAATGACTCAAGCAATATATATGCTGATGGATTTTGTTGCTTGGGTTTGTTTGTGATTGAAATTTGGATCCTAAAGCCAAATGTAACCTTGTCAACCAAAGATGAGATAAGGAAATACTTTCTTTCCTTTGTAGGCTCCAAAAACTGTATAAAAGTATCCTCCAAAATGCGTACACTATTTTTAAACTGATTCAAACAACTATATAATTGTTTTGGATATCCTTCATGCCATGAAACTGAAATGTTACTTTTATCTTTACCACCTTGTAGAATTTCAGATGAGCATTGTGATGATACTTCTATTGATTGAAATGTCTGGCTGGTGAAACCATTATCATCTTGATTTTGATTCTCATAGTCTATTAATAGAGAAAAATTATGATTGCATTTATTATCAAACTCATCAGTTATGAGATCATGAAAAACTTGGAAGGATTGATGTAACTTATTACATATAGCTTTGAATGGAACTTCATAATTTTCTACAAGCTGCTCATCCTTTTCTTTAGATATTTTTTACCACATTCCCTTTAAAAATTGAAATGATTCAAAATAAAGAGGCAAAGAAGCTTCACTTATTTCCAAATTTTCGGCATTTTCTTCCTCACTTTCAGAGCTGAAATGAACAAGATGATCACTATTCTCAAGTTGGTGAAACTGGATTTCCTTATTCCCCAAACTAGCCTCTAATTGCTCAGTAAAGTTAGTTTGGATTTGAAGAACATAATTATCATCATACTGATCATATTTGGGAAAATCATCAAAGGAAGTAATGTCATCAAACACACACATTAGACCATGAGATTTTTCCTCCACGTATTGATTTATAAATCTATCTTCTGAGCTATGGTAGTTGGAATTAACAAGAATTTTTTCATGATTCTTAATCTCTTCTTGTACTGATGGCTGCAATATATTGACCAAAGGATAATGGTAAGCCTACCATATAAGATCTTCTGGATGATTTGTACCAGGAAAACAAACCTCATTTCAAACTGCTACTTAATTTAAGTGATTGGCCAATTGTTTCTCCTCCTTATTATCCATTGTAACCAAGTGCTCTGAATACTCTTGACATTCATCGAATATAACAACCTTATCACATGCAACAGGAAAACCCTTATCATTATCTTTTTCATATAGAAGCTTGCAAGGAAGTTGCAAACTCTCATTAATATTAGATGAAAGATCATGATCTATCAAGGTATGTTGTCTTATTTCATATACATGCAAGGAAAGAAAATTGGTGACATGGTTTTCATCAAATGAATTTGACTGTTTTTAGCTTCTGATGAAACCACTACTTACTGAAGATGATCTTGTGGCCTTTTAAGCTCTATTGCCTCTACCTCCAAATCTCCGGACTGTTGTTGGTTTTCAATGTTGTTTTCTATTTGAGCAAGTTCAGGGAACTGAATTTCTTCTTTATTCTGATCAGTTTGTTCTGCTGCTAGAACTGTTTCCTATGGGGAAACTTCATGGGCCTTTGAACAACATACATCATCTTTTTCTTTCCAAGGGGAATATAATTCAAGCAAGGCTTCCATTTTTTGAAAAGGATTTTCTTATAAAACCTCTAATATTTCATGATCCATGAACTGATCATCATCATCATAGTAATTTTCAAGATATTGAGTAAAACTTTCGAAATTATCACAGTAATCTTGAATTAGCAATAGAGATGAATAACTTTCCTTGTATTTGTCATGAAATGCAGCATGAAAATGCTTTAAAGAACATATGATTGAGGCTAGTAAATTTTCATACCAAGATCTAGCTTTTTCTTATAAAGTTATCATAAATATTTTCATAAGGCATTCTTCATGAAATTTGACTTTAAACTTTCGAATGTGCATATGAAATTTTAATAAATGTAAAGCAACATCATCTCATATTTCATCTTTAAACAATGGAAGATTTTTTGACCAATTAAATTTGGGCAAAGGATTTGGAAAACATGGAACCCTTGACCTGTCAAAAGGAGCATATCTACATTGATTTATTGAATTCATCTTGAAAACACTCAATGCTAAAATTGGGTCACCGTAGGTTCTCAACAACTCTGGATTCTTTTAGTAGTGGAGTCTTAAGTATTTGAGGCTTCTTGATTGGAAAGTGATCATCATAAGATTCAAAAGAATGATATATATTTCCAATTTTCAATGGAAAATAACTTTAAAAATTAATCTAAAATTCTCTCTAAAATACAATATACATTGGAAAACTCTATCAATTTAGAAAGAATATAATGTCTTAGATAACAATCCAAGTTAAAAGTCTGATGTTCTCGTATTGTTCTTCTAGGTTCATTCCTCTAGTGGAGTCTTAGTTGTGAAACTGATGTGGAGTCGTCGGGTGGATGATTTTAACTTTTGTGTGTCTGATCACTGTCCACCAACATAGATTAGATCTAAACCTGTAAAACAATTTTGAAGAAAAATAGTAAATAACTTCAAATCATTCCCTTAAGATACATAAAATATTTAATTTAGTGCTTTCTAAAAAGTTTATTTTAACTGAGGATTTGTTCTTCCCCAGTGGAGTCACCATTAGTTATCACTTAGAATTTTCTCAAGGTTAAAGAAAGAAATTTTCAAGGTAACCCCAAATGAACCTTTTAAGTACAAAATCTAACCAATATGTACTGAGAGAGGGCTCTATCTTTATGATTTAGCTTATTTTATCGGATATTAGGCTAGCTATGAAAGCTTGGGGGGTTTTGATTTTGTTTGGTGGTGGAATTCAGGAGTAGATGGATAGAACAAGGTATTTCAGGCCATTGAGCTATGGAGTTAACTAAAGATGGCTTAACTAGATCAGGTTGGTTCAACAAACGAGGGCTTCACAGGGCAAGATAGCTAAACAAAAGAAAAATGATAGCTTAGAAGAGTGAAATGGTCTTGAAAGGGAGGAAGGGCAATTAAGAATCATTCAACAAAGTTCAAGATTAGGGAAAGTGGGTGATCATTAACAAAAAAAAATTAAGAATTATTTGTTAAATGACCACAATGATAAACTAAAAAGTAGGGAGCAATTAAGAATTCCCTACCTACGATAGCTTGGAAGAAAACATTAAGAATATAAACAATTTTAAAGACAGAATGCAATAAAGCTCTTTCTGAAATATACTTTTTCATTTATCATTCAGATACGGAACACATATGAATATTTGAACAAGAAAACTGTCAAAACATAAGATATAAAATACTTATTTGTTTCTCGTTTGACATAGGAATCCTGTAAAAGTCATTTTCTTTATTACTTTGTCTAACCATCCATACAATAGCTGTTCAATAGCACTTCTATTCCAAAATAAAGAGTCTGCATAAATGTCTAAGAATCCAAACAAAATACTTCAAATGAAGAAGTATTTATACTAATTCTAAACTGAAATATTTTGAAAAAATATCAAGATTGGTTTACAAATATCTCAAACTATTTTACAATAATAGAAATTAAATAAAGGACATTCAAAACTATTGAATCTATTTGGCACTATTTCTATGGATTTATGGTGATGAAGAAGAGAAAGTCGAATTTGATAGCAACTCTTAGTTGATGATGAGGCATCCTAGTCACTAACTACATCCTTCCTTTGTGCATTCTGCCCCAGAAATTCTGCAAAATTAGGGTCCAACGATACGCTTGTATATCTCAATCTGATCTATATATATATATATATATATTATATATATATAATATATATATATATATATATATATATATAATATATTATATATATATATAATATAATATATATATATATATAACAGGAAAGAGTTTATTGTAGATCAGAAGGTCTTTGAGATAAACCTCTCTCAGCTTCCCAAAATTCAGCTCCAACTGTTCACAATATTCTCTGCAAAAAGATGTCAAAAACATGAATTTGCACAAACTGAAAAATAGGTTGTGAAGACGTGCACTTATCTCCCTTTTAGTAATACCTATGTAAAAAGTGAGATAATTTTTTGTAGACTGGCCTATTAGGAACAACAGCCTCCTCTAGTTTTGTGAAATACTTCATGGATTGGCCACAATAGTTTATGCAAAAATATGACTTAAACAGGAAATTTCTGAACAATGTACCATTTTTGCTCTAATTTCATCTTTTAACCTTAAACTTTTTTTTGACTATTTTTCACTTTTACTTTGGATAAACTTCATTGTAGCTGGTGAAAGTGTTTTCATATTTGTTTAACTCTTAATGTCTTCATGTTTAATTTAGTGTTTACTCTTTACTTTTACCACTCTGTTTTTCATCTGTCTTCACTTTGACATGAATTTTTATGCTATGCTTTGTAACTGTCTTCTTCATTGTTTATCTTCATCCTAGCTGATTTACTTGACTTGGTCTTCAATCTGATACTCTTTGACCCTGATACACTTTGATTGTTCTTTACTGTGTCCTTTTACCTTCAATGTGTAGTTTAGGTTTTTATTGTCTGTTTCAATAGTAAATCGTCTAATTTCATGTTTCCTTTGCTTGTCTTTTTACTGTATGTTTTATCTTCCATCTCTATTTAAATAGAGTTGATAACAATCTTAGAGTAAATAGGTTTTATGACTAGTATTAAAACTTGTTTGTCCAAGTCTATGGTCTTCTGATCACCTGTAGAACAAAACAAACTCTTAAAGGTCAAAAAGGTTTCACTTCAGCTTGAAAGGTCTGTGGAGTGAGTACAGAATGCTTTTCGAGAGGTAAACCACGCTCAAATGAGTTAACAGAGGCTTCACGTGGGGCAGATGGGTTACGTAGGGTTTTACTGTAGAATCAAGTGAAATGAGAAAAACTGGGGTTTTTGTGTTTATGCTGGTAAATGGTTGATATTGGTGGGTAAACGAAAAAGACAATTGGCTTTAACTGAGTGATGGGACATCTTTGTCATTTAGTGGAGGCGGTAAGCGGGAGAGGTATTGATTTCCATCGCACAACTTTTGGGAGGTATGTGGTATTAAGGAGGTGCCACACAATTCCACACATCTCTTGACACATATCATCAGAACTATTTGGGAAACTGCTCACATCGCATGCTAAAGATCGAACAAAAGGCCCATGTGATACGAGTGATAGTCCTGAGATCTAAGGGATCCGATCTGATGGTGGTCGGGGTGATGAAGTGACTAATGGATAACAGATGGAAAGCCCAATATTAGTTAAATGAGTTACTCATATCGGGGGTGATCTGATTGATCACTGAGTTATTAATTAATCCTGGTGACTAATTAATCCTCATTTAACATGGTGGGGTCGAGGTTCTTAATTAGTTACGGTTTAACTAATTAATCTCAATTATCATTGTTATTATGTTTATTTTGCAACCAAGGGTGGGATATATAATTTATTGGGCTTTTAATAATAATACAGGTAATGGGTGTTTTATTTTTGGGAGTTAAATAATACAAGTTAAAAGTTAATATGACTTTGTGGAAATTCAACATGCGCTAAGATAAAATGTTTCCGAAAGTATATTTCACCATATAACATTTATAACTTAGGCTAAACGAATATGAGGGTTTATATGGAGAATGTTTTAAGTACTTTAGGTATTCCAAATTATTGGGCCGAGGGTCTGGTCCCTCCAAAAGTCAGAGAAATGCTCTGAGCCCCTCTAACTTTGTAAGTTCCTTTAGTATTTAGGGGAAGTTAGAGAAACTTAAGGGGAAAATGGATAGGGAAATTAATTAATTTGGCTTTGCTTCTTTGATGTGTTGTCTCCAATGTGAGTTGTTCTTTGTCGCTATCTACATTATTTAGTTGTTTGTCTAGATCAAAGTCCCCATCTTAGTCCTAATGATGAACAATATTGGGTTGTTCAAAACGCATCGAAAAAATATCCATAAATATGCTTTATTTATTTCTAATTTATTTTTCTTCTAAATAAATATGAATCAAAGAATCCTAAAATCATAAATTAGAACCTTGCATGAAAGGGATGTTGCAATAAAAATTCGTCATTTTGAACAAGCATGCTTGTAGGTATTTAAGATGAAATATGATCTATCATTCTTGAAGTGATGTAGAGATTCCTCCATTGTTCCTATTTTTGCGTGGATAAAACAAAACCTTGATAATTGTAACAACTATGATATTTGTTTTAGAACTAGTTTGGTGCTTGTACATTATGAAATATATAGGATTAGGAAAAAACTTGATGTTATTTCTAGCATGTTATTTTTTTCTCCACTTGAAGCTCCAAAGTATGTCTGCCTCTACTATTTTATTTTCTTATTTGTACAAATTTTATTCCCTAATTTGGATTAGCAGTGGTCAAAATTCTTCTTTAAGACTATGTATTAGCTCTAATATCATCCAACCATCTTCCTCCCCTACCTTTCTGGTAATATGTGTGCTAGTTCTTTTGTTGATGGTTTATATGTGCTTAATGATATCTTTAGCGTTGCACTTGAAGTTGGCTTAGGTTCTTTTTCTAATGCTTCATTTGTTCTCAATGCTAACTACAGTGATTCTGTTTAAGTTTCCTCCAGTTCTTTTGTTGATTATTCATCTATGCTCAATGCTAGCTGCAACATTGTTATTGAAGTGGGATATGGCAGTATTAACTTCCCTAAGGCTCCTCTCTAGGTGGTTCTTATCTCCTCATTTTCTCCAGGGTAAGTAACTCTCTCTTGTTCCGTTAGTGTAAAGAATCCACCATCAAGCCCTACGATGTCTTCCTAAACCTCCAATGGATCCTCTGCATTGGAAGGATCTCTATCCGCCTCCATTGACCAATTGGGTAGTAGATTAGTTGCACCTGTGGCCTTCTTTGTCTCAAACTCCTCCATCATCATGGACCATGCTTCCTCTCACTAATTTTCATCCATTGACCACTCATTTCCTTTCATTAAATCATCCCCCTTCTCCAACACTTATTTTTCACTATCCATAGGTTGCATTCCTAAGCATTCTTCCCCCTCCATGATTTGTTCTTACCTGGACATAATCCTTTCCTCAAATCCTTCAACATCCTTCTATGAAACATAACCCAATGATACTTTAACCGTAATCACTAAATCTTGCATCTTTGATGGGACTCTTTATTGTGATATTTCCGCAGATGGTTTACCTAACAATAACAATTTATAACCCTCTCTTAATATGATAGTTGTTAATCTTTCTAGGATTTCCTTTGATCCATTGGTGTATAGTATTTTAGGAAAAGGGTTAATTATTTCTCTAGCTTCAAGAAAACTCCTCGTTGCAGGATATTATTTGTAGCGTTGAATATGGAATTAAGGACTTGCTGCATAACATAAAAGATGTCATTAGGCAGGATTGTGTGATTGTTCCTAGAAAGGCCAAACCTCTTAAGAAAAACATCAGAAAGCCTAGATTGGAAGCCATCAAGGCTTTGAACAATAAATCTAACATTTTTATCCTCAAATTTGACAAGGGAGGAGTGATCATTATCTTAGAGAAGGAGGACTATTGTAATAAAATGTTGGATCACTTCTGTATTAATGGTAGATATAAGAAGCTTAGTAATAACCCCTTAAAGAAAGTCAAAAAAGTTGTGGCTTTTGTTATAAAATCCAGTAGCATTTTAAACTCCATATGACATAAATTGATTGGGAGAAACCCTCTTACTCATAGGATCTATGGGCATCGCAAGATCCATAAATAGGGGTGCCCCATTAGACCTATAGTAAATACTATAGGTGGTCCAACTTATTTTCTAGCTAAATATTTAGCCTATTTATCCTCAAATGTAAAACCTGTAGTTGGTCTTACAAATTCCTTTATTAAGTACTCTTCTTCTTTTGTCAATGAGTTAAAGGGTATTAGGCTGGATCCTTGTGATATTCTTGTTAGTTTTGATGTAGTCTCCCTTTATACTAATATTACTACTAATTGATCTATTGAGGTGGTAAATAACATTACTAATTTGGATGTAAGCAAGTTGGTTGAGATATTCCTTACCTCAACCTTTTTAGTTTTGAAGGTGAGCTCTATGAACAAACCAATGGAGTTTCCAATCATCCTCCACTCTTCCTAGTGGTAGCTAAATTAGTCATGGAAGACTTTGAATCCAGCACATTAGCTTCTACTTAGCTCAAACATAAACTATGGAAGAGGTTTGTAGACGATACCTTCAAAGTTTGACCTCATGCGAGAGAAAAGTTAGATCTCTTTTTCCAACAACTTAACAATCAATATAGCTCCATCATTTTTACAATGGAACTTGAAGTTAATGGTAGCCTTCCTTTCCTTGATGTTCTAATCTTTAAGAAAAATCATGGTTCTTTTTCTCACAAGGAATTTGTTATGAAACCAGCTCAAAAATAGATAGAAAAGATAGTTTAACGCCTTATAATTCAGCCTCTTCAAGGAGGCAACCTCCTTTACATTACACAAATGAACAATTATTGGATGATACAAATGACAATACCTCCTTTCTGTATATAGGAATCTAAGGGGTCATAATATAATCAGAGTGTGAATAACAATAATAATGTAAGGGCACAATAATAACAATAGTGGGCTTCTATTGGGCACAATAGTAACAAAATCAGTGCTACACGGGTACAACAATATAATAAGTGGGTTGTACTAATAACAATAACTAGTTAGACTAGTAGTATAGGGGCCTAACATGCCCCTCTCCTTCAAAAAGTGTTGTCCTCAACGCTTGAGTAGTTCTTGATGCTTCTGTATAAAATTCTTGTCCTCCCATGTGGAATCTTCAGCAGGTAAGTTCTTCTACTTGATGTGATACTCTAAAATTGATTGATTTCACAGCTATCAAGTCCTTGCTTCTATGACTACTCCAGGTTCCAATATGATTTTTCCTTCCTCTTCAAGTTCTGTCAATATTGTTTGAATTGGGATCTTTTGCAAATTTTGAATGAGTGGTCACACTTCTTCATCCTTCTTCCATTCATCCCTTACTTTGTTTATCCAATTTGGTTGGATAATAGAAATGGCACGAAACAATGCTTTGACATCCTCATCCTTTCTTGAGAGTGCATCTGCAACAAAATTTTGCTTCCCTTTTCTATAGATGATGTCAAAGTCATAACCCAACATATTTGTGACCCAATTTTTTCTATTCTTCTAAAGATAATAGTTGTTCTAAAAAGTATTTAAGACTATCATGATCCATTTTTACGTTGAAGTGTCTTCCCATTTGGTAAGGTCGTCATTTCTTAAGTGCGTGTAGTATTTCCAACATTTCCTTCTCATAAATAGCTTGTTTGAGATGTAGTATTAAAAATGGCCAATCACCTACATCAAAACATTTTTCACTACAATGTTGATCTACCTATTGTTTCATTCGATTTTGCACCAAAGTGGCGTTATCATTTAAAAGTTGGAGAACTTGTTGTTGATGCTCGATGTGATCTTTCACTACTTGAACCTTTTTCTTCTTGATATGTCCTTCTATCTTGAGAGTTTGAAGAGTGGTAATTTCTTCCAATGCTTTAGAAGATATGGTTAGTTTCATTTCTTGATGCTCGATGTGATCTTTCACTTCTTGAACATTTTTCTTCTTGATATGTCCTTCTATCTTGATAGTTTGAGGAGTAGTAATTTTGGCCAATGCATTAAAAGATATGGTTGCATCCATTTCTTCTTTCTCGATGTGATCTTTCACTTCTAGAACCATTTTCTTCTTGATATATCCTCCTATCTTGAGAGTTTGAGTGGTAATTCTTGCCAATGCTTTACAAGATATGGTTGGATTAATTTCTTCTTTCTTTGGGGTTGGGTCCTAGCATATATCCTCTTCTTTTGATGTTTCTTGATCCTTTTCTTCCTCCTCTTCATACTCTATGTAAAATAACTTCTTCTCAGCACACTTATGACGTGCATTTTCTATCACAATTGTAACAAAGCCCTTTTTCTCTTTTTTCTTCCAATTGTTGTGGTGTAAGCCTTGTAGGTTATGGAAGGCTAGGAGAAGAAACACTTCCATAATTATAGTCATGAGTGGTGGGATTCCTTGTTTCCATAATTTCCCTTTCGATTTTTCATGCCAACCCAAATGCCTCCTCCAATGAATCAAGTTCCCAAAAATAAACCTCATGTTAAACGTTATCCTTTAATGTCCCTATGAAGACATCAATCCTTTGCTTCTCTAGAATATAATTTACCCTTCTATTCAATTTTTGAAAGTACTCAATGTGCTCTTCCATTGAACCCTTTTGTCTAAGATTTATCAATTGGCTAAAGAAGGAGTTTCTCTTTGTATCCTCATAATGTGTTATCATTTTCTCTGTGAAAATTGGCCACGTAACAAGTGGTTTACGAGAAAAAAGCCCTCTATACCATAAAAGTTGATTTGGTTCTAAATATGAAGATGCAATACGTACCTTTTGTAATAGTTGCACCTCATGTAGGTCGAAATATTGCTCCATCTGTAGTATCCAATTTACTGGATCATTTCCATCAAACTTCCTCATATTGCCTTTTCTTGATTTTGGGAGCTCGATCTTGAAATGATTGTAACTTTGTACTTTTAGATCTCAAAGTTCTAAAATTGTCTGCTGAACTAGCCCTCTAAGTCCTCTTTCTAACCCTGCAACTCTGATTAGAATTTGATTCTCCAAGAAAGGGTTATGGCCAATCTCCTAAGATGACTTGATTATATAATGTTTCAATAGAGCGAACTTGTACAACATGCCACACGTCACATGTTTCAACCTTCGGATCTAAAACTATGAAAGCTATGCACAGAAAACTACAGTCCATCCTCTTTCTGTAACTTCTTAAGAAATGTCAATTTGTTGCTCAGAGAGAAAGTTATGACAAGTTTCCCACGGTGACCTATTTGGAATGTAATTCGGGGGTCTGCGAAAACCCTAACTTCCTCAGACTATATCTTTGAAAATATAGTGAGATAGGATCTGAAATTCGGAGCTGAGGTTCAGACAGATTTCGTCTAAAATGAGTTTTTGTTGTAGCTTCTGAAAATTTGTAGCTAAAGAGTTATAGCGAAAATACCACGATGACCTGTTTGGAGCAGCGAAACCCTAGAATCCAAAGCTCTCATACCAAATGTTATGAAACTAGCTCACAAAAAGATAGAAAAGATAGTTGAACACCTTAGAATTCAGACTCTTTGAGGGGGAAACCTCCTTTACATTACACAAATGAACAACTCTTGGATGATACAAATGATAAGACCTCCTTTCTATATATCGGAGTCTAAGGGGTCATAATATAATTAGAGCTAACATAACAATAATAATGTAAGGGAACAATAATAACAATAGTGGGCTTCTATGGGGCACAATAGTAACAATATGGTGACTACATGGGTACAACAATATAATAAGGGGGTTGTACTAATAACAATAAGGGGTTACACTAGTAG
>APFE031587516.1:129245-160609 GCA_000404065.3 Pinus taeda | reverse complement strand
GTGGATTAAATATCCATAAATGTGATTTTTAGCTATTATTTATTTTTTTATTTTTTTAAGAAATAAAAGAAAAACAAAAAATAAACTATTAGAGTACACACCTTGATTATGAAAAAGGAAAAAAAGGAAAAAAACAAAAAAAAACATCACATAACGGCATTACTTAAGAGTACTCCTATCATTGTCTTTTATATTCATCATAATAATTTTTTTTGTTGGTTTGACCCAAAAGGCCGTTTGAACTTTGAATGAGATGCTTCATAACATTGCAATTGGCAATCAAACTAACCTATGGGCATAATGACAAAAAAAATATTAAAATATAATTTTTTTATTTACATATATTTATTTTGTAATATTTAATTTTTTATCAATAATTATTTAAAATATAATAAATTTATATAATTGAATGCATAATAATACACATAAATACATTGGCAATATTCATAAATATATATCATGTATATACATAAGATATCTTCTCTCTTTTTTTATTCTATATATTAGATATCTTTTTTTAATTTTTTCTTTTCATTGACATATGAAATTCATATTTTTATTCTTTTAAATATTAATTTTTTAATTTAACTCTTTAATTATTATTTCTTTAATGATTTTTTTTTATATTTCTTTTTTACAGTTAGAATTTAATGGTTATTGTCTACATTATTTAAGTGCTTGTCTAGACCAGACTCCCCATTTTAGTCTTATTGGTGAACCGCATTAGGTGGTTTTAAAAGTCTTTATTAAATATCCATAAATGTGATTTTTAGCCTTTTTTTTAATTCAATATGACCCATACACGCCTTGATTACGAAAACGGAAGAAAAAACAAAAAACAAAAAAACAAAACAATAAAAAGCTTCACGGAGTTTGTTACTTACGAGTACACCCTATCACCATCTATTATACTCATCATGACAAAAAAAATTGTTGGTTTGACCCGAAAGAGGGTTTGAACTTTAAAACCAATCTTTTACACAATGCTTCATATGATGGCAATTCGAAATTAAGCTAACTTATAGGAATAATGACAAAAAAAAATGAACATTAAAATATATTTTAATTTACATATATTTATTTAAGATATTTAACTTTTTGTAATGTTTGTACAATTATTAAAATTTAAGTATGAAGAGCCAATTGACTAATATATACTTAGAAAAAATTAGAGAGAGAGAGCAGAGCGAGAAAAAAAGAGAGAAGAGAGTTTGCCATTTACAATAGTTTTCTTTACCAGTTATATATATATAGTTAATATATTATACACTTTCTTATTTTTATTTTAATATGTTAACAATCAGCACACACACACCCACCACACTAGTATTACAATGATACAATTAAAATGCAGAAATGATGAAGAAATTCTCAGTAAAATTTATATAAATAATGAAAATTAGTTTATTAGATAATTAATAATGAATGATAATTTTATTTTATTAAAAAAAAATGTTCTGTGTAAATTCATGTCTCTCAGCATAACTGAAATAACTTAACCTGCATCGATCACCCCCTCTTCATAAAATTTGACATTGAAAACAACTTGGTTTTTTCCCTGCTCTTAAAGAAAGTAGGTTTTATCATTTAGGGGTTTACCATTCTCTTTGAATTTCCTTTGATTTCATAATGAACTTAATAGGAATTTTGGTAGAATTTTAAAAGAATTTCATGAAGTATTTGACTTTTTGTGTCGAGTTTGAGATTTTCCAACCGCATAAAATATTTAGGGGAGGTTTGAAATTTGGTGAATTTTGAATTTCCTCAATTTTGTTCCCATGATATAGAGAGAAAATCTCCTGACATGAAAATGTGTTTTAACTGTAAAACTTGAAAAAAAGGTTTTCACATAAACATATTTTAATTCCTTTGAGAATTCAATTAGACATATATTGGTTAATTTATGGAAAATATTATAATATATATTATATATATATAATATATATATAATATTATTATAAAGAAAGTATAATTGGAATCTTAGTTTGTGTAAGCTATACAACTTAAATTTGGAGATCCAATATTTTTTTTTTTTTCCTAAGTAAGACTATTCTATTATTCACATTAAAGGTGTACAATTACAACATGACAAGCAAAAAGAACCAGTTGTCCTGAAGGAAAGGCAACATGAAACAAAAAAGTGTCCAGAACATAGAGGTTGGACAAGACCAAGTTTTGTAGTCCCGCACAGGGGATCAAGAAGAACACAATTTAGCCTTTCTGAGCTTACTAGTTTTACAAAAAAAGCACACATGATTGACCTCAACACAACAACGTATACAAAAAATTATCAGTATTGACAAAAAGCCCTCGCTACTGGGCCGCATAACCTGAAAAGAAGTTGCATATCTTGGATTAAGCTTCAGGAGTCTCCTCCACGATCTTGCACCATCCACGATCAGGCACGTCTTGAGCTTGGGCCTCCTTGTTCACAGTCGAACCGGGGCGCAGGCTCCATCATTGTGTCATTGACGTTGCTGGCCGGCGTTTCCATGTCTCGTGAGGAACTTGCAATTGGCATCGAATCTGTTCCTGGTCCTCCCATAGAACATTGGATTCGCCCTCTTCTTGGGCTTCCTCGAGAAAAAGCAGAGATACACGAGCAATGATCTGAGGACGGTTCAGGGAGCAGTTGAATCTGAAGATTGTAGAACCGAAGGAGGGCGAGGACGAGGAACCTGGAGAGCTGGGTTCAAGAAATTGACTTGGCCTTAGAATGCTCCCTCTTCCGTTCCGAGTGCGAGGGTGCCGACTACAAATAGCGTCACCAAAAGAAGGGCGAGAATGCACACCCCGAGAGGTGCCTCTGCGGCTGAGCATTCTTTGGCGGAGCCGAGGCATGATAGCAGAGACAACGCCTTTGTGAATTACAGAAGAGACCACCGAAGAGATATGACTAAGACCATACACACAGACTATCGAACGGGAGCCTGGCTATTATGCACCTTCCCCTGAGATGCTCCCGCCATAACTGTTGCATTCATGGGAGCCGAGAGCCAAAACAAGATAGCGAGTGCAGAGGTGAACGGAGTATTAATGTCGCGAGCATACATTCCTTTAAACCAAGTGAAACCCACCTGCTTGTGACCATCCCTCCACATGAATCTGGCTCCACTCTACAATCCCTCCACATGACTCTGGCTCCGCTCTACATGACTCGAAAGTGGCAGCGCTTCACTGCCCACTCCAATCCCATCACAATGAAAGCGACCTTAGACACCCGCATCCGGGTTGGAGATCCAAAATCTTATTATGGTGAGATTTACACCTATTTATTCAACAACACATTCCACATGAACAATATTGAGCTCATTCTTAGGACCAAAGATTCTAATAGTTTATATTTATACTCATGACAAGATATATACTAAAGATCCAATGCTACTAAGAAAGGAGAATTTGAGATAACATATTCTGGTCTTACGGCATGTTTTTGGAGAATTCAAGTCAAAGAAATCTACTTAACGTATTTTTCTATGCCAACGAAAGTATTGATTAAAGATGGACAAATGTAAAAATAACAAGTTGAGTACTTAAAATGATGATGAGATAGTAGTTGATTCGAAATCATATATATAAATCGCTGTAACTCTTCCTTGTATGTAATGCGAAGAGATATAAATGTTTTCGGAGAATTCAAGTCAAATAATCTACTCAACGTGGTTTTATATCTCAACAAAAGTATAAGTTAGAGATGGACAAATGTAAACCACCAAATACCTTTATTGCAAAAATTAAAAATTTGAGTAAGCATGATGATGAGATAGTAGTTGATTCAAAATGTATCTCTTTTTTATATAAAATGCGTTAGAGACGGACAAATGTAAACCACCAAATACCTTTATTGCAAAAATTTAAAATTTCAGTACACAAGATGATGAGATAGTAGTTGATTCAAAATGTAACTCTTATATATATATATATGGTGATAATTTCTTTTACCATATAGACTTTTTTTATATATTTTATTTATTTTCGTATTATTGTATATAATTTATTGTATATAATTTATTTATTTATATAAAATGTTTAAGATTAATTTTTTAAGTTTTTTTTTAAATATGCGTACTATTCTTTCATATATTTGACTTTACATTATATAGAAATATTAGTTTGACTATACTATTTATATATAATTTATTGTCTATGGTCAATCAAAAATAATAATAAAATGAAAGGCATAAAATAAAATAAACATAATTTTAATTATTTCAGATAGTTTTATAATTAAATTTTATATTATTTTATTTTTTTATAATTTAAATTTAATATTTATTATATCAAATTATTGTGTATGTTTAGAATTAAAAAAAATATATAATGAAAAAGTAAAAAAAATATATTTATATTTTTTAGTTATGTTTTATATATTTAAAATTTTAACTTTTTAGATTTTTTTATAATTTAAATTGTATATTTATTAAACTAAACACTATATATAGAAAGAGCGATAAATATATTTTTAATTACATATGCTTTCATGTATTGAAATTATATTTTATTTATGAATAAAACCGTTATATACGATCATAAAATAAATATATAAATTTATACAATTTAAATGCATATAGTATAGATAAAAAAAAAAATTAACATATCAATATTGTGAAGATAATGACAAACAAATAAAAATGAAAAATATTATTAAAATAGAAATGATTTTCTTTTTATATAAAATAAATATTGTTCTATATAAATTAACAATGCTACTCTCAATATACTTTGAAGGATAACCTAAACGGTATTGGTCACTCTCTTGTTGTTAAATTTGACATTCATAGACAAAGCGAGTAAGGTTTAGCAATTAGGTTTTACGAATTTCTTTGAATTTCCTTGATTTCATAACGAACTTGAAGAAACTTCAATAGAATATTAGACGAATTTCATGATGTATTTGACTTGTTAATGTGATTCCGTTACAAACTTGATAAGAATTTCAATAGAATTTTAGACAAATTTCATGAAGTATTTGACTTGTTTGTGTTTGGATTGAGGTTCGCCAACCTCATCAAATAATAATTTAGTCATGGAATGAAATCTGGTGAACTTTGGATTTAATCAATTTGTTCCCAAAATCCAATGACTTAGCCTAGAGCAATCAAATATCTTGATATGGAAATTTTTTTAGACTGTAAAACTTGAAAAAAAAAATCACATAAACAAATTTTAATCCCTCTAAGAACACGATAAATATGTAGTCAACATAGTGTTATAAGGAAAAACCATCACCCCTCATTTTTAACTTATTTATTGAAATAATGGAGACCCTTTCCATTAATTTTGGGCTATATGACCTTTTTATTATTTTCTTTTGGTTAAGTGTCCTTCAAATTTACCATTTTTTCATTTTTCATTGGATTTTTGTTTTGTTTACGTCATTGAGTTTGACTTTTCACTAGCTTTCTATAGGTACTTGTTTTATCTCATTTGATTACACGATTTGTAAATGGTGCTCATCCAAAGTTCGATCATTTTCACCACCTAACATAAAAAAATGTACAAAATTTATATTATTTTAAATTTTGTAATTAAATAAGTCATTGTAAATATTAATCCCTAATTAGTTTTTACTAATTTATTCCTTTTCACTAATGGTCCTACAAAAATCTCCTAACCAAATTTTAGAACAGTTAAAAAATGTGTTTTTAGAATCTCAGTAATTTATTCCAATTCATATTTTTAGAAGAAATTATGAGACCCAAAATCTCAAATTGCAAACTCGTTTTAGTTCATTTTGTAGAATTTTTGGGTCCACTCCCAGTGGAGCATGCTTCATCTCACCTCCTCCCTTCCTATAAAAAAAGAGACATTTGATATAAATCTTCTGATATTTCAAACCTCTCATATTTGAAACCTTTGATTTAATTCCTCTGATTTTCAAAATCTTCAATGTTTTGATATCGGAACATCATGTATCGACATTTTTCATTTGAATATATATTAAAACACCTTGTATTAAACGACATCCTTATTTTATTTAAACTAAATTTCACATTGTTTTCCTTCGTCACGCTTACATACCTCACCTCCTTATCGCTCCACCTCATATAACTCCTCCTCCTCCTTACCATATTTTAAAAGAAACATATTGTTTTGTTTGTATTATAATGGTGGTTTGTATTATAAGGTTTATTTGATGGGTTGTATTATATTCTTTCCATGAGTAGCCCACGTAGTTAATTGGGGGTTAGAATGGGGGCAGAGCCTCCCCTTCGTTGCGCGGATTGCATAGCGAGGGTAGTCACAGGGGTTTTCAGGGGTGCAAGTAACCCCACTCTATGGGGTCCAAGAAGGTGCCCTAGAAAATTGTGTTTTTTGACCCTATATTAGGTTGGGCGGACCTACCTATGGTTTTGTGCATTATTTTTCACACATGGTTTTGGACGCAATGGTTTTCAGCCCATAGTTTTGGATATGGTGGTTTTTGGTCGATAGTATTGGATGCTTCAGCATGTATAAATATGTATTGTAACATTGAAAGTAATAATAATGAAAAATCAAGTTGGTAGTCCCAGTTTTATCCAGCGGAAAAGTTTTGTGTATATGTGTTTTATGTGTTTGAGAATTCATACGCAGGTAATTTCTGTACGGGGTTAAAACCTACATTATTTTTAGATAAAATTTATTTTTTAATAAATATATCATATTAGTACTAATAATATTAATATATAATATAATATTTTTTATTATAATTATTTTATATATATCTTTTAATTTTAATGAACTTGTAATCCATTTTTTAAAATTAATTTTATTAATTCAGATTATAATTATTTTCAATTATTACTTTAAATTTGTAATTACAATTAAATTAGTAATAATTAGGAATAATTATAATTTAATTAATGATTTAATTTTAATTACAAAAAACATATTTTTTGCTAAGGCAACAAATTTTCTGGAATTCTAGCAATTTTGATTCTTCAACTTTGGAAGCTCATAAATTGAGTTTTACTTGGCCAAATGAGGCCCTTGACTACTCATTGGATAGATAAAATCATGTAGAATATTTTGGAAATGCTTGTAGAACTATATTTGATCACTTAATCGGTCTAAACTGAAGCAGAATATCAAGCTCTGAATTTTTAAACAAAAATTAATTTTCTAAGTTTAATTTTCAGCATTTTCATTTGCTCATAACCTCTGTTGAATAAAGATCCAGTGGTTTCTGTTCTCCTCGACCAATTAGATATTTAGAAGGATCAATGGAAAGCTCAGATTTCCTTTTATTTATTTATTTATTTAATTAGGTTTTGATTGGAGATATTTTTTGTTTCAGATTTTGTATTTTGATTTTAATTTGTATTTCAATTGGATTTTTATTGGTTTTGAGAGGTAAACAGTTCAAGAGATGACGAGGAACAAATTTCAATCAATGGGATTAGTCGATCAATAGAAGAATAGGAATTATGACCAATGAAAATTGGTTGGAGTATAATTACTCTTTAGCAACTCTCCTATTTTGGAATTCATTTTGTAAATTATAAATATGGTTTGTAGAATGAGCAAGGGGCTTCTCTTCTTTGCAATTCTAGAATTATTCTGTAACTGTGGAATTCTTGAGGGCCGTCATAAATTTTTTTGTTTGAAAATTATTAAATTTAATTTTATTACTATGACCCCATGTAAAAGTTTTCCTTGATGTTTCTTTATTGGACCTCATCCAAAAACTACTACAATAAAGGTAGTCAAGATCCTCTCTCAAGTAAACTATAATGGTAAGACATTTTCTTTTAGTCATCTCGTTCAATTTATCTTAAGTTGCAATAATTTGAATATTGAAGAAGATATTATTTGTAGGATCTTCACTCATACTTTGATAGGAAAGGCCACAGGCTAGTGCTTATGACTTCCAATTAGCTCTATACGTTGTTGGGACAAATTTTTAAAGCTTTTCCTTCATGCATTTCAGGAATATGATTATAAAAGAGTGTGTGATCAATTAGAATAATTTCATGGGATGGAAGTTCAGAATTTGGATATGTTTTATGATAGATTTAAATTAATTTTAATGCAATTCTGATCCAAATGTTTCCCTCCTCAATTCCAATTAATTGGATGCTTCAGGTATTCAATGTCTATGTCCTGTGATAACTGTCATGAACCAAAAAGTATATCCTTCATTCATAGTGATTTTCTTACTCAAAATGACAATTTGGATTGTTCGCAAATTGAAATTACAAATGATAATTCCATAAATGCTCTAAATTTAAGTAATGTTGATCAAGTAGAATGTAAACAAATGAACAATCTATTAGAAACAATATACAACAATTAAATTAGTAGCAATTAAATCAACTAGAGAATGTCAACAATGCACACTCTACAGCTAAAATTAATTCACAATCTCTTGATAATAAACTACAAATTATGGACCAACTTAACAAGAATTTTCAAATTGATCAAATACATGAAGAATATGAATTTTCTATTTTGGAAAATTAGAAATCATATATGCATAGAGAAACCTTTAGGTATATATATCTTCAGCTTCCTATTTTTCTCTCTACCCTGATATTTTTAACCATATTAATGCAATTTGTGATCAATCAACACTCCTTTTAAATTCAAATTTAATTTTAAACATAGGAACTAGTATTAATAAATACCATCACAAGGGAGGGTTCAAGTAATTCTCCTGTTTATAGTCAGGAAAAGGATGATTTTTCCTATTTTATGTTACAAGAATCACCAGAAATTGTTGAAGACACAGAAGTGTAGCTCTCTTCAACATTTTTTCACGTGGTTCCATCTGAGCTGGGACTCTTGAAAAGCCTTTTGTGTTCCATCCTAAAGTTAGTGATTTTGTTATATGTAGGTTTTTCAACAAAAATATTTCTCATCAACCACAATAGTTGAAAACTCATTCACAAATAGTTCATAATAATAGCTCCCTTCAACACTGTTGTTCTTTCACGAGTTGATCAAATTTTTCTATTTTCCTCCATTAGAAAAGTTTTATAAGTCTCCCAGGGTAATAAATTACCCTATTGGTCATAGCATGAGGGAAAACCTGCTCTAGTTCTTTATCAAAAATAATATTTCACTTCATCACAACTTCTTTAACCTCTGGTAATTTTCTCATTGTTGTCTTCCCGCAGAGGTTCTTCAAAATAATTTTCTTTATTTCTAGCACATATTCAATTCTATCTTCAACTCCTAATTCCATTAAATGCCGAGAAGTTCTTGAATTAAGGAAATCAAGTATTTTCTTTATGAAATGAGTTCTTTGCTATAAGTATTTTTTATTTGCAATAATTAGATTTTTCAAATCTCTAATGATGATATTTTCCTCTTTTACTATAGACAATGACTCCCATATGTCCCTAAGAATATGAATGATGTCATTCCATAAGATTTGTCTAGCTTGAATAAGGGACATATTTCCCTTCACCTCCTCCTTTAATTCCTTGATTTCTTGAGAAGTAGCTTGAAATTCATTCCTATACTTATCTAGGTTCTCCTTAGAAATTACCAATTCTCTTTCAGTAGCCTTTATGACTTTCAAAGAAGTCTCATAGTCCCATTGAAATTTCTTCATCTAATTCTTAGAATTCTGAAATTTAGTCATGACCAGCATACATTACCATTGATTCCTATGTTTGTGGAACAACCCTTTAGACAATGGGGTTTGGATTTTATAGGAGAGATAAATACACCCTCTAGTGGACAACATAGATGGATTTTGACAATGATTGATTATTTTACTAAGTGGGTAGAAGTTGTTCTACCAAGGAGAGCTAAATTATATTTTTAGAAGAAAATATTTTTGGTAGGTTTGGTTGTCTAAAAAAGTTGGTAACAGACAATACTTAGGCTTTCAGATCTGCAAAGTTGATTGACTTATGCCATAAATATAATGTGATATAGTCTCATTCTACCACCTATTACCCCCTAGGGGAATGGACTGGCAGAATCTTCCAATAAAGCCCTTGTGAAGATACTTAAGAAAATTATTGCAAAAAATTAGAAAAATTGGGTTTGAAAATTGAAATTTGGCTTATGGGAAAACAGAGTTACTACTAAGAGGTCGACTGGAAAGTCGCCTTTTGAGTTAGTATATAGAGAAGCTGCTTTATTTCCTGTCTAATTAGCAAAACCTGTTGTAGTAGTTATTCAAGATGTTCAATAAGAATTAAATGCACTCACAAGAAGAATTAATCAGTTGGTGGAATTGAATGAAAATAGGGAGAAGGTAATGGAAAATCTTATCAATTACCAAGAGAAAATTAAATTGGCATTTAACAGAAAAGCCAGAGACATTATTTTTCATCCTAGAGATTTAGTTCTACGATGGGAAGTGAGGAGAGAAGAGAAAGGGAAACATGGCAAAATTTATGCTCTTCGGTATGATCCTTTCAAAATAACATAAGTTAGAACCAATAATAGCTCCATCTGGAAAACTTGGATGGCAAACTCATATATCTGTCAATTAATGGGTAGTATTTGAAGCACTACTTCTAGCACTGACTTCATTTATTTTCTTCATTATATATGTAGGTGTGGTCATTGTGAATATTCGGGTAGCTCTTTATTGTAATGTTTCAAGCTATAATTGTGACTCCATGCCCAAGGTGAAGGCACTAATATATGGTTCTTAGTGTTTTGACTTAAAACACTATCTCAAGGGGGAGCCAGATGTTGTAGCTCATTTTAATTTTATCTATGTTTAGAAGCAATGTATATTGTATCTATAAAAAAAATAAAAAATAAATCAAAAGAAAAACAAAAGAAAAAGATAATTTTGATGTTAGACAATTAATGTATGATGATGAATTAAAAAGTCTTAATTATGCAATAAATGTAAAGGCAGATGCATCCCTAGTCGACAATAATATGTTGGAGCTTAAATGTCAAACAAGTATTTGAGCATGACGAGTAATGGCAGTGGGGCTAGAGGTATGGAGCAAACCTGAAGACACTACATACTCGATGGATAGCTTTTCGAGTCACCCTGTAAATACTTTTCAACATCTCCTTTTCCCATTGGTCAATGTATGATAATGGTTGCGGGGGCATTATGTTGGGTTTATTCTGTACTGGATTTTCCCTCATATTATGACATAAAGTGAGCATGCTATGTCAGTAGGCGAGCACGACCATGGTTTGTCTGTTTCGTCATTTCACTTTCATCACTTCTCACCATAAATTTACACCACCTCATTTTCCACATTAGCCATCATCTCACCCATCTTATCGCCAACTCATTTTTTCGAATTTCCCACAATTGTCATTAATTTCGTTTTCCCACTCATTGCTCCATTTTCGCTATAAAATCTCAATTTATTATTCATTCATATCATTGTTGTCCCTTGCTCATGCTTTCAAAGAAATCAATAGTACATATTTCAAAACCTGTCATCATCACCTGCCATTGTTTATATATCTACACAAATTCTTGGCTTCTAGAATTAGAGAAATGCAAACAAAAGTTGTTGTAACAAGTTCCACATTTCATATTCCATGGATGGATATTGAAAGAGACAATTTTGACCTAGTTTTCTCAATTAACTATATAGAAATTAATCATTATATTTTACTTAACTAAACCGAGTCTCCTGTATATGTTGTTGTTGTTAGCTTAGGTGTCCTAGCTACTACCTAAATCTTACATTTTCCCACATTTCATAAATTGGCTTGTTTCTACCCTCTACGCTCGAAAGTGTTTTTTCATGAATAAATTAGGGGATTTTTTTTCCAAGTGTTTTTCCTGTTAATTCAACAAGCTTTTTTCTTTCCATCTGCAAGTTCTGACACCCCTTTCTCAAAATTTGTCTACTTCCAATTATGCTTAATTGACCTTCTTTTTTATGCATGCTAGGAAGCAGATCTTCATATGGAACCTTCTCATTTTGCTTTGGATACTTTTGCCGAAGAAGTTAGACATATTCTACAAATTATAACCATAATTTTAGAAGGGAGGATACAAATACCATGGAAAAGAACATTTTAGGAATGTTAAGTTTGATGATGAACCCAGAAATATTTTTTGACATACCTATTTTCTAGGAGAAAATGGTTAATCCTCAATTATAATATCTTCCCATATCTGATTGATTTATATTTGTATCTCTTATTACTTATCACTTTTTCTACTCTAATGTTGAAATATTCATGCAATTATGGTTCAACATCATGGACCTTCATAAAAATAAGAAACCAATGATATTTTGGACTGATGTGGTAAGAAGCAATGAAAGTAACCAAGGGTTGATGTATTTTGCTACTTCTTTTCTATAAGTTGTTTTATCAAATATTGAACAACTCTCCACATTGTTTTCTACCAAAGGCTCAGTCTTAACATTAGCTCAATAAAGATGTTAAATTAGTAGTTTGGTTTCAATTTGAATATTATTCAGAGATTACACTATATGGAGAAGAAATTGCCACTTCCAAACTCCCAACTTTTGTACCTACGAGACTATATTCATTGGAGTTAATCATACATAGTTTGAATGTAGATCAAGTACATTTTGTAATAGAAAATAAGGGTTATTTGTTTAAATTTCCAAAGAAAGTGGGACCTTTCATTGTAAATAATAAGCAAGTTGTAGGAGAAGTGCAGAAAGGACTTGAAGAAATAAATTTTTTACTGGGTGAAAAGTGGGCATATGACCCACATCATATTATTTCAAACAGGAGGGTAGAAAATGTCTATGCTCCTTTTATACAGGAAGCTTGACCAGAGTTTGAGAAGTTAGCTAATAGAGGACAAACTAGTTTGTTAGGAGGGGTGGGAGTTTAAACTCCTCATCAATGTGAGAAGAATTTAAAAGAAAGTAGTGAGAATGTGATTCACTTAGAAGAAGAAATAGATATAAGTACAAAAATAATTAACCTTTTTGAGGGTGGAATTTCATCATATGTTTCAGGTTTTCAATTAGGATTAGGAGAAGTTGTTTCTAAACCTTCTTCTCCTGTTCTAGAAGAGAGTGGTCAAAGTTTTGTATCAATGATAAACCAGATATATTATCAGATTGAAGAAAGAAACTGGAGGGTTAGAGAAAACATGGAATCTCAGGTGGAGTAAAAATTTATTTTAAATTATCAGACCATAATTCCTTTTTCCATGGATTTGGAGAGGAATCAACTTAAACTAGCTTTTTCTCACCCTTGTGCTTTGACTGTCTCTTCTTCATCAGGTTTTAAGACTGTTAACTTGACAGTAGATATTACGGAAATCCATCTCCCTGACGAAATAAATTTTCTCCAAAGAAAAACATCAGTAACTTTTTATTAAAGAAAAAATGAAAAGTTACACAAGCTCGTGCTAAGAAGCATACAGTAATCTGCCACAAGGGCACTAGTGCAAACGCACCCAAAAGCAACGCTAGAAAAACTAACGTGAGCAAAGAAAAAGAGATAAGAAGAGAAAGAGAAAGGCCCCAGCAAGAGCAAGAAAAACTCAAGCATCAAGATTTACGCCCTTTTTTCTTTTCGACCTTACGCCACTCACCCCGAGTGGGCTCGGTCTAAACGATGACTAACTGAGTTGTTTCTTGCATCTTCCCTGATTCTTTGTCTGAGTCTGATGTGTTTGATTGGTGTTGTCGTTTATTACCCCCCAAACTTTGATCCACGCTTGTCGTCTCTGCTTTTTCTTGCTGAGTCTCTACTTGATCTGTATGTGGCTGTGGGTTCTTGTTACCTGCTATATTTTCCTTCTGATTTTCTAGATTAGCTTCCTCTATGGTGGTGTCATCCTCTTCTGCCTCTGTCTCTTCCTCTTCGGTTACCGAAGCGGCTTTTTTTCGTGCTGTTCGCCTCTTTAAGACTTCATCCAAATTCTGCCATCCTCTAGTCTTCCTTTGTTGTGGCTTGCTCTTGCTGGGACATGCTTTGAGCAGATGACCTGTTTGCTGACATCCCTTGCACCTGAAAGCTGTGTTCTCATAGTCCAAAGGTTGTTTCCACTGAATATTGTTAAAGGTCAGGAACATACATTCAGGTAGTCCTTGACTGAGATCTACCTCGACGCATATCCTAGCAAAAGTAAAAATTCCTTTTAAGTGTCTGTCTGTATCAATATTTAGCATTCTTCCAAGGGAATTTCCAATAGCTGATAGGGTCTTGAAGTGCCAAAAATGTAAGGGTAAATTATGCAACCTTACCCATACTGGCATCCTTGAAACCACCATAGTGTTGGCGTCAAATTCTGGAAACCATGGTGTGACAAATAAACCCGCACTGCCCCAGAACCATGGTCCTTCCTGGAGAATTTTATCCCTTTCTTCATCTTCATAAAATGTTACTATGAAGAAGCCCTTTGAACAGAGGTGGATCTGGTAGTCTTTTGTCTAGACTGTGTGAATCCATTGGTATAGAGCCTCGGTTTTAGGCCAGAAACCGTTAAACCTACAGATAACAGCTTTATTTTCCAGATCTGTAAAAATGCACTTTACCTCTGGAAAATCCAACGAGATTGAGGGGTTTTCTGGTGTTTATTCGACGATATACTGCCCTGGCAGGGGATTGGACGCTGCAGGTTCTTTTCCCTTTGAAGGAGCTTTCCCTTTGGCCGCATCACGATATGAACCAGTAGGTTTTGATGTAGAGCCCTGAAATCCTTTATGGCCTGCACCCGAGCTTCCTCCACGCAACCTTGTGCTTAAGGTGATGGTTGAATCTTGACCGATGCCATAGCGCTGTAGAGTAAAATTCTCCTGCAGGATTTTACCTGCATGTACCAAAATTAGCAGATTTGAAGGGATGCCTATATCTGCTTGTATCTCTTCCTTTATATTTTTTATCATTAATCTTGTCCAGATTTGCTTGCATATGGATTTCTTGGACAGCGTTCTTATGAAAATTTGGGTTTGATCCTGTTCTGAGTCCTTGTGAGATAGCGAAAATTTTTCCCCTTCTGATTCCAATACTCTTTGAAAACCGAGCAATCGAAACCTGTCTAAAATCGATTGAATAGGGAAGCAGTGGGTCGATTCGTGGTGATTCTTTCCCGCAACAGAACCATCCCAGGGCCCTGGGGGAGTGTCGAAAACATGGAGTCCTCTGGTCAGCTGACATGCAGACCCGTAGCAGAGCAGAGCAGTAGAATCCACGACGGCGCTGAGAGTTCCTTTGCTGAGCAGAGCGTTCTCGGATCTTCGCAACCGAGACCTGCTCAAAATCGATAGTGAAGGGGGACAGGGGATCGATTCATAGAGAATATTTTCCGCATCAGAACCAGTCCAGGGCCCTAAGGGAGCGTCGGAAGCATGGAGGCCAGTGGCATGCCGACATGCAGAACCGTAGCAGAGTAGAACAGAGTCCATGGCGGTGCTGAGAGACCCACTTGAAACCCTAGCTCCGTGATTTGCCTCCATCGCTCCGCCTCCAACCCAGCAGATTTACTTGCTGATGCTTTCAAGATAATTTCACATAGAATTAGTCAGACAAAATCAATTTGCGTAGCCAGACTTGTGAATTGATTTATAGTGATTTGAACAAGACCTCCTTGGTTCCCAGTAGAGAAGAGGCATTATTAGAAAATGTGGTTAACCAATTAAAATTGGAAAAATCTAACTCCAAAGCTTTAGCCACTCAAAATAAAGAATTGAAGAAAATAATTGTTAAAATTACAGTAAATCTAGACAACAGAAGTGTTGTTAAAATATATTGCAGGGAGCTAAAACATAAGTTCAGGTGTTGAAGAGTAAATTGAAGACATCTTCCATTGAACATCCAATGGCTTCAGAAGTGGCACAGGTGGAAAAAGATAAAGAGGCTCTAACTAAAGAGCGTATATAGAGAAATGATGAAATTACAAAATTAAAGGAAATCAATTATGTTATGTAGCAGAAAATTGACTCTCATGTCTGTACTATTGTAGTACAAGATCATTTTTCAAGACCCATCTGATAAGTTGACTAGAGTCATGAATGAATTGCATATTTTTGAGGATGAGATGAAGAAAGTTCAGAGCGACTATAAGACCACCTTGAAAGTAATAAAGGCAACTGAAAGAGAATTGGAAATGTCTAAGTAAAATGCATACAAGTATATGAATGAATTTGAAGCTACTTAGGAAATCAAGGAATTTAAGGAGAAGGTGAAGGGAAACATGTTGCTTATTCAAGCTAGAGAAATATTATGGAATGACATCATTCATACTATTAGTAACATCCGGGAGACATTTTATATAGTATAGAAGGAAAATATCATCATTACAAGTTTGGAAAATCTAATTATTGTAAATAAGAAAAAATTCTAGCAAAGAGCTCAGTTCAGAAACAAGATGATTGATTTCCTTAATTCAAGAACTTCTTAGAAGTTAAGGGAATTAGGAGTTGAATATATAACTAGATATTTTCTATAAATAAATAAGATGATTGGGAAGAAACTCTACAGGAAAACATCAGAGAGAATATTAGTAGAGGTTAAGGAAGCTATAATGAAGTTCAACACTGATTTTCATAAGAGAACTAGAGAAGGTTTACCCTCATGCTGGGACCAACAGGGTAATTTGCTACCCTAGGAGGCTTATGAAATAATGTTGGTAGAGGAAAAAAGAATAATTGGATCAACTCATGAAAGAACTGCAGTGTTGAAGGGAGCTATTATTGTGAACTACTTGCTAAGGGATTTTCAGCTATTGTGGTTGATGAGAACTCTTTTTGTTGACAAAACTACATATAGAAGAATCACTAGCATTAGGATGGCACAAACAAGGTTTGTCAAGAGTCCTAATTCAGATGGAGCCATGTGGAAAAAATGCAGAGAGTGGATGTCACCAACATTAGCAAATGCAGAAGCAAGACCTTCATCTGCAGCTCAATCTCAAATTAGCAAATGAAGTAGCAATACCTATCATACATAAATTTTCAATATATTTTCAATCATGTATTTGAATTTTCTCTTTTAAAAATGTAAAGTTTAAAATAATTATTAAGTCTGAAGCATTTTAGGAGGTTATGTAGTTTGGGTAGTTGACAGTTTCTTAACTGTCCTTTTGAAATTTTGTATAAATCTAACTTAGAAAGAGAAATGAGGGTTCTGAGTTTTGGACCTTGGAAATAGAAACTACTTGTATCTTTCAATATTCAAGTGGATTTGAATAAAGTATTTGAAATGATTCCAGACACTTCTTCACTACAAAATGTTTTTCTTGTTTTCTCCATTTTATGTTTTTCTTCATAGAAACGAGAAATGAAGTTGTTGGCCTTTAATTTTATAATTTTGTAAAATCAGTTTCCTGTAAGCTAAAGGTAAAATTTCCTTAATCATGTGCTCCTCTTTTTTAT
Source organism: Pinus taeda (assembly GCA_000404065.3). Taxonomy (NCBI): domain Eukaryota; kingdom Viridiplantae; phylum Streptophyta; class Pinopsida; order Pinales; family Pinaceae; genus Pinus; species Pinus taeda. The sequence goes on along the minus strand of APFE031587516.1, from coordinate 143,369 downwards.
ACATTAGGTCCTTCTAATTCTATATTTCCTCTGAGGTTGGAAACAACGATTCTGCATTAAGCATCTCCTCTATTGGAGACTTTCCATTATCTTTTCTAACTTTTCTTTCACTAAACTTGTATTTAACATTAGAAGGCCACTTTAAATAATTGTTATTACCCATATAATATCAAGAGGCATTATATTTTAATTATAATTTATGGGGTTTGAACAATGGGAAAACAAACTCATTTTTTCACTGTTTTAAAATAATGTCTTGGAATTGAGCTTTCTTCAGTCGGACATTGTCTTCCAAGGTACAACATTTTTTGGCACCATTACTGGGGAAAAAATATACAAAGCTATTTTTTCACTGGGTTTTCTCTTTGAATTCATCTTTTCTTTTCTGGTGAGCAAAGTGCTCAGGTTGAGTCTCCCACCAAGAAAACAATCTTGGTTCTCAAAAGAACCCACACGAGGTCTGATACCTCGCAGCAGAAAGTTCTTGTTCTGTCTAATCAGGAAAAATTAATTTCTTGAAGAGTTTGGAAGCCAAAGTCCACAGTAATTCCAAACCATACTCTGCCAACTCCTATTTCTAGTTATACTACAAAATTCTTTAAACCTTTTATTCAGATTATGTTGCTAAAAATATTGATTTTTCCCTAGAATTTTTGTCTTCCTCTCGGAATATTTTTCCAAAACCCACATTAGAAGGAGAATGATTTGATTAAGTGTCATTTTATTTTCTAAAAATCTTAGAGATTAAAACAACTGATTTTTTAGTTCAAAATCAAATAATTTCTACAGTTAGTCACCTAGTTCCTACTTCTATTATCCCACCTCAATTATTTATGTTTCAAGTAGGAAATTGTTATGGTCCCCTCTCAAATCAAAATATGGATATCCAAAAATTTCTTTTGAACAAATATGCACCTTTCAATATTTCTCAACCAATGAATGTTATGCCCAAAGAATATCTAAAATTATTTCCTAGGTTTACAAGGGAGGATGACTTAACATCAGAAAAACATATTGCTTCTTTTTGTGCATTTGTTGAGAATTTAAATGTTTAGTATCTGGATGTAGTGATGAAACTATTTTTCCAATGACTTAATGGGGATACAAGGAAGTGCTTCAAAACACTTCCTACTAATTCTATAAATACTCGAGAGGAATTAGAGAATGTTTTCACACAAGGATGGGGTGAAAAGAAGGACCATGATTATTTACTAACTGAATCCAATGAAATTAAAATAAAATCAGAAGAGGATGTAAGTAAATTCATTAAAATATTGAACAATTTGTATAATAACCTACGAGGCAAGATAAAGCAACCACCTATAGGAGAAAAAGTGGTGTTTGCAGGGCCATTTGATTGTAACTTTGGTTTCACCAAATCTAGATTGATGAACTAGAGATATAATCAAATCTATTTTCTCCAGGGAAAATTAAAACAAAGGAACAAGTTGAAGATAATGGAAAAGGGAAAAAATAAGAACATAAGCTCGATGAAATGAATAAGGTCATTAAAATTTGTACAATAAATTGGTCAAAATAGAGTTTGAAAGCAAAAATCCACCAAGGTAGATTCAGCAGGGTTAAACAGAAATTTTAATCCTCAATTTAGGAATGAACCACTGCAAATTATGAAAAGTGAAAGAAAGGATCAATATCATATAGAACCACCTATGTGCATCAAGGATGGACTAGATGAAGCAGTGCAAGATTCTCTTAAAGAACAAGAAATCAAATTTCAACATGGTATGATGAAGAAAGAGAAGGAGTCATAAGGGAAGATTCTAATTTATATTTTGAGGTCTCTCTTGACAATGAAGAAATTGAAGAAAATTATAAGAAGTTTATAGATTTTATGCAAAAGTGTTGCATAAAAAATATGATCTTCGATCTAGGAAAATATCAGGACTCCCAGATAGTGTGGAGGAGAAAATAGATCGTATAGTGCAACAAAAACCTCTAAGACAAGTATATAAAGGAAAGAAGTAGGTCAATGCACTCCCAAAAGTTACAGTTCAATAGGGAGAAAGTTCTAACAAAAAACAAGACTCAGGGATGTTGCACAGATTTGTTCAAAAACCTGGTGTTAGTTCTCAGAAGGTCTTGTTGTGGTAAAAACACAACACCCCCCAATATTGATGCGTCCACTTCAAATAATGGGAATCCTTTCTATAAAAATTTTGGCTAAGCACCTTTTTGGATTTTTATTTTAGTTAATTGCCCTACGCTTTCGTTAATTTTTAGTTTTCTTTCGATTCTTGTTTTGATTGCTTTGTTAGAATCGATTTTTTATAAGCTTCACATTGACGCTTGTTTGGTCTCATTTGGTCAACTGGTTTGAAAATGGCACTCATTTGAAAATCTGATTATTTATGTAGCCTGGGTTAAAAATGCATAAAATGTACAATATCGCATTTTGTAAATAAATTAGTTCAATAATGCATTCAGTTTAAATATTAACTTGTAGATAGTTTTACTAACATTTTTCATTTTTCGGCCAAATCATTAACTATCGAGATTTAAGAAATTTACTCCAATTTCTAAATCAATTATTAATCTCGAAAATCCAAAATTTTCGAAGTGCCTGTAGTTATTTTTATTTTTACTTTTATTAAGAGTGGCTGTAGTTTATAAAATAATCTTCCTAAAGTAAAATCAAAATCAAAATTGATTGTTAATATTAAATCTCAGATTAATTAAATTAATTATTATTTAAAATATAATTAATTTAATTAAACTAAAATTTAATATATAAAAAAATTAAAAATTAAAATATATCACATCGGGAGTTTCATATATGGCAAGTTTAAAAACCCCCGATACACACAATACTCCCCAATGCGATATCGGGTCGGAAGTTTTGTTCTCAACACGTTTTACAAACCCCGATATCCCATCTCCCTCCCGATCCGATTTGCCGATGCGAAAGGCATAAGGTACTTACCAATATTTATTGGAATATATCGCATCGGGGCTGTCATATTGAACGAGTTTAAAAAGCCAATTAGCCACCCCCCGATGCGATGTGCCGATAAGCATAACTCAATCGGGCATTAACTTAAGTTATAAAGCTTATACTCCATTTGTTTTTTTTACTCACTCATACGTATGAGTGGAATTAATAAAAGGTAGGTTGGTATATTAGTTTAAGTTATAATATAACATATTAAAGTAATTATTTAATATTTGAAATAGTTAATATATAATATTTAATTAATTTGATTGATTTAGAGAATATTAATTAGTTTTTTTAATTATATTAAATTTGTTTATAAATAGTTAATTAAATATCAGTTAGTTAAATTAATAAATAGTTCATTAATAATTAGTTTAATTTATAAATTAACAATTAATTAGAATTCTAATTTAGGATTTAATTTTTAATGAGAATTTTTATTTTTAGCCCAGCGACAGAATTTCTAGATTCATGCCAGATTTGACTCATCAATTTTGGAAGCTCATAGAATGAGTTTTACTTGGTCAAATGAGGCTCAGGACGGCTCATTAGAAAGATAAAATCAAGGAGAACATTTTGGAGGAGGTTTCACCAACAAATTTGATCATTTATTGGGCCAAAAATCAGGCAGAAGATTGGGCTCCGAATTTTGAAAACAAAATCAATTTTCTGAGTTATTTTTTTAATTTCATTTGTCCAAAACCTCTTCTAATTGCAGATCCATTGGTCAATGATATCCTTCGCCAATCAAATCATTCTAAGTATCAATACAGAGATTATATTTTATTTTAAATTATTTATTTAAATAGAATTTGATTGGATTTGATTTAATTGCCAGAAATGATATTTTGATTGCATTTTAATTTATTTTGATTTCTTTTGCAGGAAAAGAGTGGAAGAAATATGGAGAAAAAGATTTCAATCAATGAGAATGCTCCAGCAATTGAAGATCAGAGTTTTGAGCAAGTAAAATTGGATTTAGCAGTTTTCTCTTCAACAAACTCTTCTCTCAAGAATTCCTTCACAAATAGTATAAGTAACAGATTGCAGAATGTAATAAGGTCTACTCTCCTCTACAATTTTAGACCTCTGAAAGAACTATTGTAATAGGAATTTAGAGTTGTAGGAGAGAGGAGAGAAAATCTCAGATCTGGGGATTATTGAGGATTTTCCCTTTGTGTCTTGAATTATGTATGAGGGGCAGAGTTTGCACTATTGTGGCTCTAGTTTTGAAGGTAGAAGTTCAAGCAATGTAAAGGGCTGTTGGAGACCAAGGACAGAGAAATGGATGCAATAAATTGGTATTTCTAATACTACTGTTCCAAATATCAGTTTTAATTTTGTGGTGACAGGGATGTCTCATTTCATTCATGTTTGTGCACTATTGTCAATATGGGTAATTTGTCTCAATCTTGTTATTATGTATCTCTTTTTTTTTATGGATTAATTTCTCATTTTTGAGTGACTACTTACTCTGAAATCTGTCTTATGAAACTGATTTATTGAATGGTAATATGTTGTGAACTATTTCCACATGTCATTATTCAATTATTGGATTTATTGATTTGGTAATCAATATCGTTTTTGTGAACTACTTTCTGGAATGTTATTGGTTTATTATTTCAAGTTTTAAGGTCTCAATAGAATGTGTTTTGGTAACCATAATATCAGTTAATTGAACTACTTCATTAACTTGATATTCAATATAAACAAGACATATTTAAATCCCAATATTTTGGTTATCTTCCTCTTAGTTGGGTTGGATCTATATCTGCCTAATTAAGATAGGATTTAGATTATTTTCTTTTGCTTGCATCATAGAATAAACTTGCATTTAGAGTAAATTATACATTCTGTTAAGTCCTCTCCTCAAAGAGGCAAAATTTTAGTTGTGGCTTGGCTGAACCCAAATTAGATTAAGGGTCATTCTCTTGCCTGATCAGCAAGGAGAAGTGATCTGATATCCCTGTCTATTGGTAGATAAAGATAAATTATAAACTAATAGCAATAGGGAGAAGGTAACTGGACCTAGTGAAACCAATCGGAGCCACCACACCAAATGGAAAAGGAGCTGCTTTCAAGGTCCGGACCGGGTGGCCATCCCCCAATGTTGTTGCAGCAATTTTCGAGGCCTCAACAGGTCCCAAGTTAGAACATAAACAATGGGGAACAATTGAAGGCAATGAAAGAAAATCATTCTTTCAATTTAATGAAGAATTATAAAAGCTTAAAGTTCCAATTCCTTTAACAGAGCTAGTCAAGACTCCTACATATAAGAAGAAAGTTTTCAACTTTATAAATTTCTCTCAAGATAATCATTCAGCATATGCAATTAATTTGCAAGAGGAGTGACCAATAGTGATGTTTGGTCCTCATGTAGAGGAGAAAGATACTTATACACCTCATTTTTATATTTCTTTGCTTATGCATCATTTCATACTTAATAATTGTATGTTGGATTAGGGAGCATCTAATAATCTAATGCCAATGTCACTTATGAAGCAACTAAACTTGAAAATTACACAGCCTTACAAAGACCTCTATTATCTTGATGCAAAGAAGGTCAAATGCAATGGATTGATTAAACATTTGGTGGAGTCATTCACTCACATTCTTGGTAGGAGTATTGTAATGCATGTGCTTGTTGCAAATATTCCAACCTTTTTTGGAATGTTACTCTCTACATCATGGGGAGCCAAACTCGGAGGAGTGCTTAAACTAGACTTTACTTATTCTATTATTCCAATTTTTGCAGGAGAAGAAAGGAGATTGTATCAAGAGACAAGGTTTGTAAAAACCATCAAAAAGGAGGGTGCAAGTAATTCTCATGTTTATAGTCAGGAAAAGGACGATTTTTCTTATTTTATGTTACAAGATCTTTGAGGATTATTGTGAGGATTGAGCGAGTAGCCTATCGAATTGCACTGCCTCCGAGAGTAAAAGTCCATAATTTTTTCCATGTGTCATTGCTTAAGAAGTACATTAAAGATGTTGATCATGTGATTGGCTGGTCTATATTGTAGGTGGATCTAGATGGAGAATCCCATCTGGACTATTAGTGTATATTGCAGAAAAACATGCTCATGCTTCAAAACTAAGAAATGAAGGGGATTAAAGTGAAGTGGAAGCACTTTGGGTCCAATGAAGCTGCATGGGAGATGGTGGTGTTGCGGAAAATTAATTGTTTAATAAATAAATAAAACAAATAATCACCTAGGCATTAATTATCAATTCAAGGAGCGTCTTTTTATTTCAAGGCAATCGGAAAATGTGTGCATAACAAATACCAGCAACTAACACTGGTTCTATATGATTGTGTTCTATACTATCAAGCTCATTCAACAATAAATAAAATGTAAGACTTGAATAATAAAACTAAAATTAAAAAGAAGAAAGTAAATGACAAGAAAAATAATTATGCTAATCACACAACTTGAATCATTGCTAAACTAAACCAAACATTATTGAATTGGAAATTTAATCTATTACACTCAACATAATTCAAATACTAATCTAGAGAAACAAATTAAATCAAATCTATAAATTGGATGGAATAACAAATCTAGAAAATGTAGAAAACAACAAATTAGTTAAAATAAAGGAAATCTACTTTAAGGAATGGCAATTGAAATTAAAATAAACAAACACATAACTGCACTAACTTACATGTTCAAGACAACACCTCGTCAAAGGTAGTGGGCCCAACTACCCAAGACTCATTTTTGCCTTGAGAAATAATTCAGATCAAAATACAAGTAACAAATGTAGAACTCAATGGATAACTTATTTCATTAAAATATATGAGAGAAATAATTACAGCTTAATGAAGCTCTTAGCTTTGCCTCAAGTTCAACAATTATTCTTCTACCATCTCTCATCTTTTATATTCTCTCCTACATCCTATCTAATAATCGTCCATCTCCTATCTCCTAATTATCTCCCCATTATCCCCCCTCCTCTTTGATCTCTGTTTTAATTTAAATACACAGAGAACAAAGGGAAGTTACGACAAAGTTGATTACAAATTGATTTCCATTACAAATTTGGATTGTACAAAAGAAATTGATCAACAAGATCATATATGAAAGCTCCTTCCATCAACATTCGGGATGAACAAGTTGAATTTTGTTTTGTAATTGAAAGAATTTGGAAAATGGTTGCAACAACAAATCTAAGAAAACCACCTTTAGAGAACCTTGTGTTTCTCTTAATCCAAACCGAATTTTGGAAAACTTATAGTAGAAAACTAATTTGGTCCATGTGGGATAAAACCCATGTTTCAGAGTTTCAAGATTCTGTTTTGTTTGTCGAAAAAGTCCAATGCAAAACGATCACTTCTTATCCCAATGAATTTCTGAGTTGGAATATTTGATTATGAGCAGGAAATCAAATTTGTAATCTTGAAGAGATCTTGGAGGCTAGAAGAGTGAGTGATGTTATAACAAATTCATTAATAAACCATGATTGGAAAAATCATGTATAATAATCTTCAATATATTAAAAATAAAGGAGAAAAATAGTATTTATCTGTAAGAGCATAAATAATTATAAAATGGAATTATATGATAAATTATGATAAATAATGTGATAAAGAATGGTAGAAATGGATGAAAAAGACGTTAAAAAGTGATATTAATAATGACAAATTAGTGGCCTAACATACCCCGAAACTGAATATGTTGCATGTCCTCATGCAATCCAAAACCTTTGTATTAACAATGCTATAATACAAAAATGTTCACCCCAACTCATGAAATTGATGGAACAAATGACTTCTTCCTCAAATAATGAATATCCAATTTTAACAATGTTGGTGAAGGCTAAACAATTTTCACATTGACTTCCAACCGGATGTATATGAATTTGGAGCAAAATATGATATAAGTAACGACAAACTTGATTAACAATTTTCTCAAAAACTACAAACGAGATTTTCTTGAAATTTTTTGAGAATATTTTTACTATATTAATGCTTTCCTAATACAAAAATAAAATTATTTTGATGCATGGATCATGAGATATAAGCAAAATGGCTATAGGTGACATTGCATGATTTCTAAAATTTTACAAACTAATTTAACTTGAAATCTTTTGGGCTTGTGTATTTAAATGATATCTGTTTGTGGTCCAAAAATCACAAGAATTGAGTTCATAGTTTTAAATATATACACAAATCAATTTTTGTACTGTATAAAAATGGAATTGTATGTCCTAAATGAGAAAAAAAAGTAGAAAGCGTCCATCATGTGTAGCAATTCCTCTTCCAAACTGGAGAATTAGTATGCCATCATGAAATGCTAGAAAACAAATTGAGGTGGTTGCTACAATTGTTGTTGAAATCTATGATTGGTATAAAAAAAGATGGAATAAGGAAAGTTTTCAGAATGAATAATAAGATCGATGGATGACGTCATGGTCATAATAAATAAATGAATGAAACAAACACTCCCCCAAACGGAAAGCTTCTATGTCTATGAAAAATGGGAAGTGGTAAAGATGTGGAATGAATGATGATAAATAATGCCTAGTGGATTTGCATGAAATTCTGCTAAATTTTTAATAAATCAGAAACTTATGTTATTTTACCTCCAAAAAAAATGTTGAATGACATGTATGGACTAGAAATTGTTGAAGCTAATGTGGGCTAAGTTGATGTCGAAGGTGATGCAAAAGGTGGAAGCCATGCAAACACATCATGTCTGAATAATTGTTCGCATTCAATAGTTCCTTGAGCTGCTTGTGTTAGTTGCAATACTGTGGGCTTACTAGAAATAGAGTTTCCCCCCATACTTGTTGTTCTCCAATAAACAATTCACTACTTTGCATGCAATTTTCTTGAGTCCACGACTTTAGTTTTGAACAATAACATATAAGTCGCATGCAAAGCTTTCAATGAGAAATTGTTTTTGTATAAATGCAATATTTTGTCAAATAAGTAAGCTATGGTGAAGTTTGGTAATTATTACGCATGCTATCCCATAATGCATACCTTCCTCCCTCGATTTATAAAAGTGCGTCCATGACCATAAGGCATAGGAAAAAGGGAAGGAATGTTGGGGATTCATAAATTCGGTAGGAGAATCAATCAAAGCAGCATAAATACGGTTAAAAATAGTCAGAGCAGAGGCTGTGAAAATGGGAAATGACCGTAAAAGGAGTAAAATAGAGAATTGATCATTATGAGAAGAGATGTTTCCTTAGGTGGAAAAATATGAGGAAAGCATGATCGACGATAAATGGTAATGATTGTTGATATGGAGTGATTGGACAATAATGATACAATGTATATAAAGATATATTTTACCATGCATATGGGTTAATATAGTTATAAACATTGTTCAAATGGTAAATTCACCTTTAGAAATGAATCAATAGGAAATAATAGTATCAAGAATATTTGGAAATGTAATATAACACTTCAATACTGCAAGCAAAGTCATTGTTGCCAGCAAGCATTTATAGCCTCTACAGGGTTGCTTTTTAACCTAAAAATGATCCAGAGTCTTGCATTTAGTATTTAGATGGTTCTCTTTTTTTATTGCTATAAAGAGACCACTATGCTGGCTTGGTGACTAGATAATCATAGTGTCATTCACCAGGATATAAAAAAGTGATCAGGTCGACTCGTGATGAGACTTCCTTTCCTTCTGATAGTTTTGACTATCTAGAAAGTCATTACCCTAGTGTGGTGGCCATAATGGAATGTCACTTGTTACGTCCTTATGATCATAGTAGGTTGGCTCGTAATGAGACTCCTTGTCCTCTTTAGGAATATTTCTATTGTATTTTCATATATCCATGTTTCAATATTTTTTTTGTAAATGGGGTGAGGCTCATTTACTTCTTAATAGTTAGGGATGGCATGAGAAGTAAACAAATATGCCAATGAAAGTTATGCTTTTATTCCTACATCATCATACCAATGTGAATTATCAATTGAAAGTGTGGAAAATACACGAGCATGGTATTAAGATAATAAATCATTTTATGATGTGTCCCAAGAGAAGATATTCAACTAGCCAGTATATAGGCACACCGTGTCAGTTTCAGAATAAAGATGACCATAAAAAAGTTTTATGAGTCATAATATTATTAATATTATTGTCTTTCCTTTATCTTGGGTACAAATTCCCCATCCAAAAAGATGTTTTTGCTAAAAAAGCATGGGAGGAAAAAATGGAAATTTGATTAAAAATGAATGGCAATGGAACAACAATTATTGATTATAAGAAAAAAAGAATCACAGTTGTTCGCTCTACCAAACAATTGTTGTTCAATCAATTGAACAATAGTTGTTCAATTGATTGAACAATAAACACACAAAAAAAAAATTGGTGATGTTCAATTGATTGAACAAAAAAACACACAAATAAATCGGTGGTGTTCAATTGATTGAACAACAATTGTCCAATTGATTGAATAACAAAGCACACAAAAAGAAATTGGTGTTGCTCAATTGATTGAACAACAAAACATACAAAAATAAATTGGTGTTGTTCAATTGATTGAACAACAATCATTCAATCGATTGAAAAATGAAACATCAAAAATAAATCACTATTGTTCAATTGATTAAACATCAATCATTGAATTGATTGAATAACAAAACACATGAAAATAAATCGACATTATTCAATTGATTGAACAAGAATCGTGTAGGAATTTACAGGGTAAGTTCCTCAGATCGAACACCAAAAGGACACCGCTCACAAACAGATCACAGATCAATACACCAGTATTTTGACGTGGTTAAAACCCCCAGAGAGGGAAACAGTCCACGGCCTATGCCAACGTGGCTACTACAGGAAATTTATTAATAAAAGAATGAAAATTTACATAAGCTTCTCTCATGCACATTTAACCTACAAATGACCCTCCATGTGCTTTAAATAGAATTCATGGACCAATCGGGTGTCAAGCCTTGGATCAAGTGTCGGTAATACTGAGGAGAGAATGAACCGTCCGATCACTACATATCATGACCGTCAGATTGTAAGTTACAAATGTACATAGTAAAGAAACACACTTTACCTAACTGTATACTAGACCAAGTTATACTTAATTATTCCTATGTGTCAGAATATCCTAACATCCCCCCTTAAGAACAACTTAGGATAGGATTGAAGGATTTACAAATATGACACAATAGGAGAAGGAAGGAGGCACTAGAGCCTATCCCCCCTTATTGACAACTTCCTGAACTCCAACCATAAATCTAAGTTTAGTGAACTTTGCCTCTGTGAGAGCCGTTGTGAAGATGTCTGCAACTTGATCATCTGTTGAACAATATTTCACTTCAAGAACATGGTCATGAATGAGCTTTCTGATGAAGTGCATGCGTAGTTCAATGTGTTTGTTGCGCTGATGCTGAACTGGATCTTTGCAAAGCTGAATGGCACATTGATTATCACACCAAAGTGTAGTCGGATGCTGCTGCTGAAAACCAAACTCTGATAGGATTTGACAAAGCCACAAGGCTTCCTTACTAGCCTCTACGGCACCACAATACTCTGCTTCTGCTGAAGAAAGAGAAATGGCAGCTTGTTTCTTGCAAGCCCATGTAATAGGTCCTAAACCAAGAGTGAACACAAAACCAGCAGTAGACTTCCAATCATCAGGGTCACCAGCCCAATCGGAATCAGTGAAACCAACCAATAGAGGAGATGCTTCAGCACTGTAATGAATGCCAAATTGAACTGTACCACGAGCATAACGAAGTATTCATTTAGCTTCTTTCCAATGACTTTCATGTGGGGTTTGCATAAATCGAGCAACATGGCTAACAACAAAGGAAAGATCGGGATGAGTATGGGTTAAACACAAAAGTTTTCCTACAAGTTGATGGTCTAAGGTAGCATCAACTTCAGGGGAAGTACAAGTGACTGAAAGTTTGACTCCAGACTAAAAGGGAGAAGGAGCTCGATTACAATCTTCCATGTGAAAAAAGCGTAGAAGATCATAGGCATACTTGGATTGGGAGAGGAAAATACCTTCCTTGGATTGCAAGACTTGAAGACCGAGAAAATAGTGTAAATTTCCTAAGTCTGTCATTTCAAACTTCTTTTTAAGGCTGGACTTCACATGGTTAATAAGGTTGGGATCACTACCAGTGAGGATAAGATCATCAACATAAAGAACACGAATGATAAGGGACTTACCCTCTTTCTTGGTGTAGACAGTATTGTCAGAACGACACCTAGAAAAGCCAGATTCTAAAAGAAAACTATCTATTTTGGCATACCAAGCCCGAGGAGCTTGCTTGAGACAATAAAGGGATTTCTTAAGATGACATACAAGGCTGGAGTCTGTTTGTATAAACCCAATAGGTTGTTCCATGTAGATTTCTTCATGCGCGTCCCCATGCAAGAAGGCGGATTTAACATCCATCTGATGGACTTCCCATTTGAAAGAGGCAGCAAGGGAAAGAACAAGGTGGACAGAGTTCATTTTGGCAACGGGGGAAAAGGTTTCAGTATAATCAATGCCTTCAACTTGTGAAAAGCCCTTAGCAACAAATCGATCTTTATGTTTATCAACTTTCCCATCTGGCCCATACTTGGTTCTGTCAACCCATTTGCATCTAACAAGTTTGCGTCCCTTTGGTAGAGGAACAAGATCCCATGTATCGTTTGCCAATAATGAACGATATTCTTCATTCATAGCTGCATCCCAATCTGGATGGCCTGAAGCTTCTGCAAAGGTGTCAGGATCATAATTTGCTGACACTTGAGCTAGTAAAGAAGAGGCTCTTTCAAACTGAGAACAAGTACGACGCTGATCTGTAGGATCACCGGCAAGATCTCCTGCTGCATCTCAAGTAGCTTGGACCCATTTTGGAAGTGAAGGAGCTGAAGGAGCTGAAGGAGATGAAGGATGATCCTAAGAAGGTGGGGGAGGATTTTCATCCTCACTTTCATCATCTAAAGAGGAAATATGTTCGAAGGTAGAAGAGATAGAGAGAGGTGGCACATGTGCCGAACTAGGCTCGTAGACCGATTTATTTTCATCAAAATTTACATCTCTTCTAATTATAACATTTTTGGACTTAAATGGAATAAGTCTATATGCTTTGACATATTCAGAATATCTAACAAAGATACATTTTTCACTCTTTGGTTCTAAAGCTTTACGTTTTTCATCTGGAATATGGGCCCATGCTTCACTTCCAAAAACACGAAAGTGACTCACATCTCGTTTAATAGAGCTCCATGCTTCTTCTGGAGTGACGTTCTTTAAAGCTTTAGTAGGAGTGTGATTTAGTATGTAATTTGCACAGTTAATTGCTTATGCCCAATAGGTAAGACTAAGTTCTTTAGATTGAAGCATACAATTAGCCATTTCCTTTAAGGTGCGATTCTTCCTTTCAGCTACACCATTTTGTTGTGGAGTATATGGAACAGTATGTTGCATTTGGATTCCATGCTCAGTTCAAAAGTTGATGAAGTCGTTTTTAACATATTCTCCGCCATTATCTGATCTTAGCTTAAGAATTTGATGTCCAGATTGTTTTTCAACAAAGGCCTTAAAAGGCCAAGAATTTGTTAAATACTTCACTCTTGAGTTTTAAGAATATAACCAAGTGCGTATGGAGAAATCATCAATGAAAGTTAAGAAATACTTGTAGCCAGAGAAGGAAACAACTAGAAGTGGACCACATAAATCACTATGCACAAGCTGTAGAGGGGCCGAGGCGTGCCAAGAGGCACGTTTTTCAAAACTGTCCCGATGATGTTTTCCGAGTACACATCCGGAACAAACACCATCTCTGCAAGATACCATAGGAAGACCTGTCCCCATATTTTCTTTACATAGATGCTGAAGGGAGCGATAGTTTAAGTGACCAAATCGCTCATGCCAAAGTTTGCTCACTTCATCATTATGAGCAACAAATACCGAGGGAAGATTTGATGACCCAAAGTTGTGAAATCTATACAACCTTGTGGAATCATCAGCAATACCAGTAGCTAGAATCTGTTTAGGATCTCTTAGATCCTTGATTACAACATCATGAGGTGAAAATTCAACAATTTTACCTTCACCTGAATGAGTTATCTGATATACAGATAGAAGGTTGCTGGATAAGGTTGGAACACAATACATCATTAAACTGACCATTGTCTAGATGAACAGTTCCAGTCCCTAGAACATTAAGAGATCTATCATCACCAACA
>APFE031587516.1:67562-127921 GCA_000404065.3 Pinus taeda | reverse complement strand
ATTAACGCTTTCTTAGAAGAGTTTCCAAGATTAAGAAGACCAAGGTGTAAGAGTTTTTCTTGTTCTCTTATTAAAGAATCACAAAAAGCATCAAAGAAAGGGGGCTTGTAGTCATGTCCTTGAGAAATGAAGGCTTCTCTTGTAGAATGGAAGGTGGAAACAAACACAGAGTAGGCTGGTCCCAACTTAGTAAGAATGCAATAGATAAGGGCACTGTCTTTTTTCTTAACTTTAACACCTTCCAAGAGAAGTCTAATGGTCTTGAACTTGGACAAGAAATCTTCAATGCAAGAAAAATCATTGGGGTTTAATGTAAGCAACTCATTTTCAAGCTGATGGGCTCTAAGTTCATTTTTTATTCCAAAAACTTTAGTAAGTTGTTCCATTGCTTTATCAGGAGTATCAAGTTCAACAATATGGAATCTAAGATCGAGAGAGATAGACATGCCTATCAACCCACATGCTTGATCTTGCCTATTTTCCCATTTGGCTACTTTCTCTTCATCTTTTGGCTTGGTTTCTTGGCCTATGGCTATTCGGTAAAGACCTTTACTTCTAAGTAAATCCACAATGTAGGACCATCATTGGAAGTAGTTGGTACTGTCGAGGACAACTTGGCACGAACTTTCCATTTTGATAGAAATTGAAGCTATATATGCTGAAATTAAGTGTTCCAATGGAAAGAGCTTGAAAAATTAGGCTGGCTAAAAAAAAACGGTTCTGAAAATGGCTTCCGGATGAAGAAGTTATGACCTTTTTAAAACAAGTTGATGAAGGCGCCAACAAAGTGCGGGAATGTGCAGAAATGAAAAAAAACGCTCCTTTTTCAAGAAAAGGAGATTTGAACCCAAGACCTCTACTCTCTTAAATTAGCTTTTAACCAAGTGAGCTATACAAAAATATAGAGAGAGAGAGAGGGGGGGCGGGGGGCTTTGTTTTCTTTTAGTCACGGATGGTTTGGATTACGTGCTTGCTTGAGAAAGCTCTTTTTCTCCATACAAAACAAAAGCACAAAACCCAACACAGACATGCAAAAAAAAACAAGCCATGCGGCTTAAAGTTAGCTTTACCCGGAAAAGAGCATACACATGAGAAAAATTCTTCCTTCCTGTTTCTGATTTGCCCAGATCGCGTAGAGTCGCAGGGAAAAGAGCATACGCAGAAATGAAAGGTATAGATCAGGTAAAAAAATAGCTGAATAAACCGCAACCGAAATAAACAGAGAGAAAATAACAGTAAACTGCAAATAAACACCGTATACCTCCAGATCTAAAAAATGACGCAGCTAGGGCTACCGGAAATCTTTTCGCATGAAACGAAAGGGGTTCCTCACTGGAATAGATGCTCCCAACATAACAGAGTAGTTCTCTCGGCCCGAAAGAAGTCAGAAACAATAGATATAGGAGATGGCAGTCACATGCATTTCTACCGGCTTCAGATTTGGATGCTTTGGATTGCGTGCTTGCTTGAGAAATAGATCACAGATCAATACACCAGTATTTTGATGTGGTTAAAACCATCAGAGAGGGAAATAGTCCACGGCCTGTACCAACGTGGCTACTACAGGAAATTTATTAATAAAAGAATGAAAATTTACATAAGCTTCTCTCATGCACGGTTAACTTAAAAATGACCCTCCATGCGCTTTAAATATAATTCATGGACCAATCAGGTGTCAAGCCATAGACCAAGTGTCGGTAATACCGAGGAGAGAATGAACCATTGGATCAGTACATATCGTGACCGTCGGATTGTAAGTTACAAATGTACATAGTAAAGAAACACACTTTACCTAACTGTATACTAGACCAAGTTATACTTAACTATTCCTATGTGTCGAAATATCCTAACAAATCGTTTTATTGATTGAACAACAAAATGCACAAAAATAATTTGATGTTGTTAAATTGATTAAAAAGAAATCATTTAATCGATTGAACAACCAAACATACAAAAATAAATTGGTGTTGCTCAATTGATTGAACAACCATCGTTCAATCGATTGAACAAAAAAACACATAAAAAGAAATCAGTGTTATTCAACTAATTGAACAGTAATCATTCAATCAACTGAACAACAAAACATACAAAAAGAAAAATCAGTGTTGTTCTATTGATTAAACAGCAACCATTCAATCAATTGAACAACAAAACATACAAAAAGAAACCAACGTTGTTTAATTGATTGAACAATAATCGTTCAATCGATTGAACAAGAAAACATACAAAAATAAATCAGTGTTGTTCAATTGATTACACAATAATTGTTCAAACGATTGAATTGCAGAACATACAAAAAAATCAACGTTGTTTAATTGATTGAACAACAATCGTTCAATCGATTGAACAACAAAATATGAAAAATAAATTGGTGTTGTTCAATTGATTGAACAACAATTGTTCAATCGATTGAACAACAAAACAAAAACAAAATATGTGCTATTAAATTAATTGAACAACAATCATTCAAGCGATTGAACAACAAAACACACAAAACCAAATTGGTATCATTTAATGGATTGAAAAACAATTGTTAAATCAATTGAACAACAAAATATGAAAAAGAAATCAGTGTTTTCAATTGATTGAACAAAAATTGTTCAATCGTTTGAACAAGAAAACACACAAAAATAATCTGTGGTGTTTAATTGATTGAACATCAATTATTCAATCGATTGAACAACAAAAGACACAAAAATAAATTGGTGTCTTTCAATTGATTGAACAACAAAATATGTAAGAAGAAATTGGTGATTTTCAATTGATTGAAAAACATTCATTCAATCGGTTGAAGAACAAAATACGAAAAATGAAATCAGTTTTGTTGAATGTATTGAACAACAATCGTTCAATCGATTGGACAAAAAAATACGAAAAAAGAAATCGGTGTTGTTCAGTGGATTGAATAGCAATCATTCAATCAATTGAACAATTAAATATGAAAAAAAATCAGTGTTTTTCAATGGATTGAATAACAATCGTTCAATCGTTTGAACAACAAAATACAAAAAAAAAAAAAATTGGAGCTATTCAATTGATTGAACAACAATTGTTCATTCACCAATAGAATGGAAACTACAACTTTGAAGGAAGCAACACTTGGAAAAAAAACATAAGAGAAATGAGAAAAGAAACAAAACTTTATTCAAAAAGAGTAAATTAATTAATTAATTAATTAATTAAGTTACAACAGCTATAATCTTATTTCCTTAAGGGAATATCAATCTTACAGTGGAAAAAAATGATCTCTTGGAAAAATTATTTGGCAGTAGTGACATGAATCTTCAAATGGAAACCAATTATCCATTTCTTCTATTATGAATATGTTAGGTAATGAATTGGACAAAATTCCCTTGTCTCATTAACATTTCTTTCAAGAATCACTCATTTATAAATTGACTTCTTTTATTCTCCTGGAACTAGCAAAAAATGAGTGTCTACCTGCAATAAAACATGAAATAACGGAAGAAGAGAGGTGATCAGGCTCTCATAATACAAGACATATGAAAAAAATAACAATTAGTTACTCTGTAAATCAAATCCACAGAAAGATAAACAAATAAAAATTTATTTGTCACTTGCAAGAGAGCAATGGTCGACCATACTAACCAACGATGTTTTAATAATAACTCCTTTAGTTTTAATCCAATCCTAGTGATTCCAAAGCCAAATGAGAGATAATTCAGAGGTATATCCCCAATATGAACAAGCTTTAAAAATATGATGAGATGATCTGTCAAAATTTACTTAGAACGACCTGCATAACATAGTCATTTTCGATTTTCGAGCTTACAGCAACAATGGATATTTTAAGCATAACTTTTTCATTTAATGAAAGATCGCACTGATTAAAAATGGAAACAAAAGTAGATTCATGTATATATGTACAATAGAAATAGAATAAAATTATAATTGGTGGGTCAAATACGCAAGTGAACATATGGATAAATAGAATTTTTAAAGTGCATATTTATGATAGAAAGTCAGTATTTTGTTCATAACTCTCTCATACAATATCAAAATTGAGTGATTCAAATTTCCTTGTAAACTATATTAATAGGGTAATATACCATTTAAAAATATATTCCTTCAAGCCTCCAAAAATTGACTGCCCCAACTTTGTTCATGAGGTGCTTACTAGACATCATATCAATGTTCTGGTTATAACTACTTCGTTTCAAATCCAAATTGAGTGATTCAAATTAAGTTGGAAAGTAAACATCAAAACATCACTATCCCAACTGTGTTTTCAGAACTTTCATCAATCTCGCAAGCTAAAAAAAGATATGATATTCAAGAAATATTTCCAAATTGGTGATATAAATGAATATGAGTGTTTGTAGAACTATTCTTTTCAATATAATACATATACATATACAAACAAGTTAAAACATTTATTGCCGATGTTGATTTCCGCAGTGTATTCCAACAAGAACAACTATTTTTACATAATAAAAAGATATATTTATTTATATCCTTATTTATTTTATTTTCTACACTAACCTACTCTTCTTTGGAAAAATGAATATTCTTACATATAAGAGCACTTCCGATGGATGCATTTTTGCAATAAGGTGTTAAGTATGTACATAACCAAATTTGACAAATGCATGTTAATAAATAGTAGGGTATGAGAAGCCAACTTCCCTTGAAAAGATGGTGTCAAAAAATTGTTGAAGTGTGGAGTGATGCTGCAATCAAATGATGGAGTGAAACAAATCTTCAATATATCCATTACTTTGTTGATTTCCCATATCCATCATATCATGAAGTTCTTGAGTTTTTAAATGGATTGTTGATGTAGAGTAGAAAAAACATCATTTTCTTCCATAACTTCTACAATTTTTGGATTTGAAACATTCCCAATGTAAATATAAGTTTTCTATAATGGTGCATGTGAGATTGAATGGGTGGGAAGGGTTGGTGAATTTTTATGTTCAGCAATGTAAGCATGTTGTACTGGTTTATTATGGTGAGGGTGTGGAATGAGTTGAGAAGGAAATTGTGTGGGGCATGGAGCATTTTGATGATGCAGTTGGTTGGGTTGTGTGGATGGTTTTGACAGACAAGCAAGATGTTGTTGAAAAGATGGAAAATAACATGGATGATGTGTTTGTGCTACAAGATGTGGGAGAGTATCCATGCAATCATAAGGTGAATCATGCCAAACTTGTAGACAAGATTGGTGATAGTTATATTGAGATTGATATGGTTTCCCTAACGCAAGAGTATTCCATAATGGATTATGCAAGTAAGAAAATGGAGAGGAAGTGTTTTGAACCATACATATAGGCCATGCTTTCCATGGCTTTAGTCTTGTTGTAGCTTCCCCATCCCCTTGATATGTTACTTCTATCCTAGATAAAGAAGAGTGATTATCTATGGGATTCTCCTCTCGGTAATGAGGGAAAAGCACTTCATCAAATTTTGCCTTATTTTTCTTAACCTACAAAACATCCAATTGTGAATTTAGAGAGCTAATAAAATCATATTTAAATTTTTCAAATAAAACATCGATTTGAACTCCAATATCTCCTGTTCTTGTAGTAGACTTGGAAAAGAAAGAAGAAACTTCTCTAGAATTCTTACCAACCTTGGAGATTCCTCTTGAATAACTTATGTGTAATTCAAAAACATCATCGTTAATAACTAAAAAACATAACTATTTCCCATTAGATTTAAGAGTTCTAAAAAGTCACCTTTGATTCCTTTAAGGAGTGTTTTTAAGATCTATTTTTTCAAATGCTTATCCTTTGATTTTCGAAAGTTGTATTTAAATCGCTCTACATAGTCCTCCAAGCTTTCATATTTTCCTTGTATCACACTGAAAATATCTTCACTGACCTTGCAATAGTCTTGGTACTTATTCAAGAATATGTTCCTCATGTCCTCTCATTCTTGGATGCAGTTCCCACCAATGCTCATGAACCATCAGAGAACTCCTTTTAGAGTGAGAGGAAACACTTTCAAATTAGTACAATAATCATATCCTCTACAAAGTACTTCAATCTTAAATAAGAATGTATATGGATCTTCATCTTCCAAAATATGAAAATTCAGTAGAGCATATTGGGGAATGATGTGCATTTGTGTCACTCCAAGATACCTGAAAGGGAATTCAAAAGTAGTAATGTGAGACATTTCTTACCATAATAGAAGATGTTCTTTATGTGTTTCTTTGAGGCTCCTCCTCCAAATGTTCCTATCAATTGGTTAGTGGAATGGGTGTTGTTTACATCACCACTTGAGTGGAATTATGAGATTTGTTTTTCAAAATTACACCACTAAGTTTCCTACTTCTATTAGTGCATGTTATATGACCTAAGCCTGACTATTGAGCTTAGACCCATCAATGGTTCCTTAGGATGCGCATGTAGGTTCTTACCTTTCGTCTTCAATCTCTAACTATCACGAAGTCAAGTGTGAATCTACAACCAGATATAAGTGTGGTAGTGAAATTTGACTGTCTCCCTATGGCACCAAAATGTTGGGGAAAATTAATTGCTTGATAAATAAATAAAACAACTAATGACCCAGACATTAATTATCAACCTGACAAGTGTATTTTTATTTCAACTAAATTCAAAAATATATGCACAACAAATACCAAGATCTAACACTCGTTCTATAAGATGGTGTTATATACTATCAAGCTCATTCAACAAGAAATAAAATGTAAGCCTCGAATAATAAAACTAAAATTAAAAAAAAGAAAGTAAATGACAGGAAAAACAATTATGCTAATCAAACAACCTCAATCATTGCTAAATTAAACCACACATTGCTGAATTGGAAATTTAATCTATTACACTCAACATAATTCAAATGCTAATCTAGTTCCACAAATTAAATGAAATCTAGAAATTGGATGAAATAACAAATCTAGAAAATGCAGCAAACAATGAATTAGTTAAAAGAAAGGAAATCTAATTTAATAAATGACAATTGAAATTGAAATAAACAAACACATAACTACAATAACTTACATGTTCAAGGAATCACCTTGTCCAAGGTAGTGGACCGAACTGCCTAGTACTCGGTTTCGCCTTGAGAAATAATTCAGATCAGATTACAAGTAAAAGATGTAGAACTTAATGGATAAATTATTTCATTAAAATATATGAGAGGAATTATTACAACATAATAAAGCTCTTATCATTGCCTCAAATTCAACAAATTTTCATCTCCCATCTCCCATCTCTCATCTCCTCTCCTACACCCTATCTAATAAGTGTCCATCTCCTATCTCCTAATTATCTCCCCATTATCCCCCCTCCTCTTTGATCTTTGTTTTCATTAAAGTACACAAAGAGCAGATGAAAGTTACAACAAAATTGATTTCAAATTGATTTCCATTACAAATTTGGATTTTACAAAACAAATTGATCAACAATATCATAGCTTAAAGATCTTTCCATCAACATTTAGCAGCAACAAGTCGAATTTGGTTTTGTAATTGGAAGAATTTGGAAAATGGCCGCAATAGAAAATATGAGAATATCACCTTCAAAGAACCTTGCATTTCTTCCAATCCAAACCATATTTGGAAATTTCTCATTACAAAACTAATTTGTTATGTTCGCAACAAAACTCGTGTCTTAGATTTGCATGCTTTGCTTTCATTTGACTAGAAAGTCCAACGTAAAACTATCACTTCATATCCCAGCGAATTTCTCAGTTCGAATATTTGATTATGAGTTAGAAATCAAATTTACAATCTAGGAAAGATATTGGTGGCTCGAATAGTGAGTGATGTTATAAAAAATTCATTAATAAACCATCATTGGAAAAATCATGCATAATAATCTTCAATATTTAAAAAATAAAGGAGAAAAATAGTATTTATAGATAACAGCATAAATAATTACAAAATGGAATTATATGATAAATGACGTGATAAATAATGGTAGAAATGGATGAAATAAACATTAAAAAGCGATATTAATAATGGAAAATTAGTGACCCAAAAGGCAGATTAGATATGACCTATGTTTCGTTCATTGTTTGTTGGTTGAGGAAAAGTTATTTTGGAATGATGTTTGATATCTGTTTTGGCATACGTTTGTGCGATGTATTGATATATGTACATATGTATATGGATGTAAATACCATGATGAGATACGTTATAAATCTCCAAATAGTAGTATGGGTGTCATGTCATTATAGTTTTCCTATTGTCTTGTTGTCATGTTGGTTTTGTTTTCAACAGGGTGCTCATTGTAGATACTGCATCGAGCTATGTTATAAATCTCCCTGGGAGGTATGATTTATTTGTAGCAATTTTGTTGAGGTATAGGTGTGGTTGAACACCAAGGAGATTTCCC
Source organism: Pinus taeda (assembly GCA_000404065.3). Classification (NCBI taxonomy): domain Eukaryota; kingdom Viridiplantae; phylum Streptophyta; class Pinopsida; order Pinales; family Pinaceae; genus Pinus; species Pinus taeda. The sequence goes on along the minus strand of APFE031587516.1, from coordinate 119,597 downwards.
CTTAAGGGGCGAGAGTTCTGTAATACCCCTGGTGAAACTTCCATGTAATAAAAGTTAATAAAGGAAAAATAATAACCACAATTGATGAGACACTTATTCCAAGTTGAATGTTGCGAAAAACATCCTAGTGGGTGTTCATTTGGTTTATTATGGCAAAGAAAATTTGAAAAGGAAATGGCTAAGACTTTGGAAAGGAAAAATGGCATTTTTGGCACATTTATTTATGAAAATAATGGAAATTAGGAGAAAAGGAAGGAGAAAGGTCATAGGTTATATGTGAGGAGGAAAATGGAAGAAAATAATGGAAAATGAAGAAAATAGAGGCCTAATCGATAAAAATATTTCTGACGATCAGTTGGTACCTTTTGTCAGTTTAGTTTTGAAGCTCTCTCATTATTCTCTCTCAATCTTAGGCACATAGTTTTCTTGGAGCACTTTGGTATTGAATCAAGTAAGGAAAAGAAGGCAAGAGGAAGGAAGTAAACAAGGAAGAGCGGGATCAAGCAAATACAACATCATTCTTTGCAGTTTTCAATTTGCATGTGTGTTTTCCATGTTAGATTTGGGATGCATGGTATTGAATGTGGTTATTTTTTGTTATAGCATGGGTTTTGCTACGTGTGACAGTGCTTTTCAGCCTAGCCTTTCCATTTTTGGGTAGCCTTGGTGTCATGGGGTTCTCATGTTTTAGTTGAGCTGATTTCTAGATGGATATGAAGCTGCATGAGGTGGATCTCTCGATAATTGAACACATGGCCTAATAACCCCTGAACTAGATTGTGGGTTGCAAGAAAGCTTGATTTTGTGTTTCTTCTATGGGCCTAGGAATCCTCAACTGGTGAATGGCGAGATATAAGGTAAAGCCTAGAGTTGGGTTCTCTCCATCTCGCCTAGCAATCTCGAAATGGGATATGCAGTAAATCTTGAAACACTAGGAGACAGGAAAATTCATCACAGTGTATGTGGAGAAATCCAATGGCATCCATGCTTTTTTGGCCTAATGATATAGTGGAGATCACGGTAAAGCCTATTATTACATTTTTATTGTTTGGCCTAGTGATCAAGGATGGATTATAATAAATCCTAGTCTCTACTGGTGAAGGTGAGGTCGTTTCGCCTTTGGATTCCCTGGTTGGATCTTTTGGTTTGAGTCCCACATTCATGCTTGGAATATGGCATGGGGGTGAACGGATGAAGAGAGAATTAGCTGAGCTATTCTATGTTAGGTGGAACATCATAGTCCCATCCATGTTTGCTTTTGCATTCATTAATAAGAGGTTCTTTAATTGCTATCTTATGTGTAAATGTATTGGCTTATATGTGCATTTTATGGATAATGTATCCTTGATAGTTATGTTGTTATTATGTTTGTTATAAGAATTTCTTATGACAGTGATGATGTATGGATATCCTCATGTTTTTATTTTTAAATGAATGTATAATGTATCTATGACCTAATATATTGTAATGCAACTAATGATATAAGGGAACCATTCTTCTTAGCAATTCTCAGATAAGTATGAGACCCCTATGGTCACAAAATGCCTGTCATAGATAGTAGGGGTCAAGTCTAGGCCTTGTCATTGTTTTTGTAAATGCATCATTCTTATTTTGTGTAAATTAATTTCCAAAAGTGCCATTGAGTTCTAGGTGGTGACCTGGGCTTTGGGCCTTAAAATGTGGCTCAAATCCTAGAGACACAGGCACAAAACTTGGCAGAAAACTCCCTGGACGCATGCATAAAAGTGATGTGGGAGCATCCGGAGCCTCCTCAATGCATTCATGTCCATATCAAAGGATAATACAGGGGTTTAGTGGTCTAAAAGTTAATTTTATCTCAGAGGTTGGTTACCTGAGTGGTTGGATTGCCTCTTCGGAGTCTTGTTGTTGACATGGAGGGTCTTTGTGGTATGTTTTCCTCATTTCCACTTGCTTAAGGCCACCTAGGAAGTTGAGTCTCATTATATTGGCCTCTCATCGCATATTTACCTTGATTGGGTACTTACTTCTGAAGATGTGTGATGAGCATGTTACGTTCAAAATACTAAACTCCAAAACTAAAAAAAAAAAAAAAAAAAAAAAAAAAAAAAAAACTTCTTTATTTTAGGTGCCTGTCTGTAATACCCCTCCTCTATTATAGAAGTATTTTATTTTGTATTTGACTATTTTTATTATGTTAGAAAATGAGAAATGATGAAGAAGTTATGAGGAACAATTGATGTAATTAAATAAATAAATTGCTGAATAAAGATGAAAATTGTGGGGAAAGAAACATTGAAGTAAAAATATGTCTGCGCAAATCTATAGTGGATTAGATTTGATTAAAATTCATTAAATAAATATACTCAATTGAATATAAATGCCGAGAAAAACACTATGGGAGAGAAAGGAAGGCTTTATGAGGGAAAACAAAAGAAAAGCCTAGGGTGAAGGGTTAAAATATCCCTAAAAGGCAGGATGCCTCCAAGGAATTTTTTGTGGGAAAAATAATGTTAAAAAGACATGATGTGGAATCAGAGGGGGTTCATAATCCCACGCAATATCTTCTTAGCTCGGGGGGCTCAGAGGTTGGTCCAAGGTTAGGTGTATCATTGTTGTCTCAAACACAATTTCCAGACTAAATTGTTGGTTAGAGATTATGATTATTGTTGTTATTCATATTATGGATTAGAGTTGATTATATTTTTCGCATAATTACAATTAATTTTAGTTTCTTTTATAAGAATGCTCTCGGTAATTTACTTTTGTCAAGATGAATTTCTGCAAAGAGAATTTAACTGTAATACTTTCTTATGCAGATACCTTCAATGCTTTGATTAGGGGAACATAGAGTTTAATACATGTATTATTAGGACAAGAAAGATAAGAAACTATTAGGGTAGTGATTTGCATAAAGGCCCCTAGGAACATTTTCCTATAGATGGGGTTTCATGTGAAGCTACATGAGTAAATTACGGGTAGGGTATGATGGGTGTGATTAGATACCTCGTAGTAGTTATTAAAACCTGGTTTATGAATGTGTATCTTAGTAAAATTCTTGCATTTGAAAGTACACAATTGCATTGCAAATGTTAAATGAAAAATTTTAAACTTGGGCTATGATTGGTCTATATAGCATGACCTATATAGCATAACTTAGCATTGCAGTGGCAAAGAAAGGGGGAAACCTAGAATTGTTGAGAACTGCTACATGACCGAATGGAACACCATACAAGAACTGCTAGAAGGAGTCAATGGGTAAGTAATTTTCCCCAATTGTATTAGCATATAACAACTATAATTCTAAATGATAAGAGTGAGAAGGGAAGCGATTCTTGGTGTTGGACTAGGAGTGATTTGACATGCAGGATTGTCGTGACCCTAAATAAATATAGCCAAGCAACAGGAAAAGGGTTAATTGAAGGGGTCTGGTGGAATCAACAGAAATCCTCACCTAGCTGGTAACCCAAATATTATCGGAATCAATCCCATCTCATATTATTTTTTCAGGAAGAGAAATTAACATGCAAAAAAATGTGATATTTTCACAACAAAATGTTATCATACTCTAAGAGCGTTGAACCCAAAACACCAAGCTAATGATCATATTTCACCTTAGAGAGTAGCAATAGCCATAGGGAATCATACCCTACTTAGTGACTATAGACTTGATTACAAAATAAATTTAATTACTGATTGCATATTTATTTGTGTAATCTCTTAGTTATTAATAAATACTAAAGCAAACCTAGAAAAGAAGTTTCTATGGCTGTAGAAATTCAAGCCCAGAGCACATCAATTCAAAGAATAAATTATCATAGAAAGACACATGGAGGCATACCCACAGTCATAGAAACACAACTCATCATGCAAATTATATATTATAGTATAACCAAAGGTAGATAAAATTACTAAATTTAGCATGTGCTGATTTGAGCAACACTGGAATAGAGGAGAGCACAAGCTCAGTAACAGACCAGATTAGTAACCCTTTTGTATGCAGAGAGTGAAGCTCATGCTTATGACGAGTTTCCAACATAGAAAAAAATAGTGAATAGTTATTCAAGTTAAATAAACAAATAATATGACAACATTCATAGCAGAACTTCAACACTTAGAAACAAATTTAATTAACAAACCGAAAGGGTGATTCACATTGATCTTAGCTCTTCAACTCTATAAATTAACAAAATGAATATTCATTCAAGATAAAAAACCAAAGAGCAAGATGCACTCTTATTTTTAATTTTAAACAAATATTTATTCAATATCACAGACGAGTGAGCAAGACATAGTCTAATCAACATACTTCAACATAATAGAACATAGGACAACCATATAAATATGAATAGAGAGGAAGGTGCTACCATACCATTCAATAAGAGTAACTCTCCCTTTGTAAATATTGTCACAGTGAAGGCCATACCAAATGTGGCATTCAAAAATACTACCCAGAGGAAGAAAAGGAGAAAACCCTTCAACAAGGGTTCAAACTCTGACAAAACATTTAACTCAAGTATACACATATGAGAATCTATAAAGAACTTGTCTCCTTGGCCCTTTCAAAATTTAGAAAACCTTTTTAACAATAATGAATTTACATATCTTCGGAAAATGATGGGTTTTCCAAATCCATCAACTATGATAGAATGGTGCTGGCAAGGACAATCCCTGTAAGGGAAATTGAACTGGAAGTAACAGTTCCTCGTTAGTGCTCATCGAGCCCAGGAAACCATAGAACAGGGCAAAGTAAATGCTGGAAACATACCTACAACAACAATTACCACATAGAACTACAAAATTATTTAATAGGCACATATCCAATAGAAATTAATAGTGAATAGATACCCAAGACACTGCAGGATGAGGAAAGGATGAATTACATGTCTATTGGTTGCAAAAAGATGCCTCATTCCTATTACTAAGTCCTTCACATGAAAACCCAAAAAACATTGGTGTTAGGGAAAATGAACTCAAAAGTTCTGTAAATAAGCTAGCTACGATTATAGGGGTGGGAAGTTTTACCTGTGATACCAGTTGGAGGACCAAGGGTGACTACTCGTTGGTCGTTGGAACCCCAAGTCAGCCATGTATCAATTCTCATCTCATTTCCATGCAAAAAGGAAATGATAACCATGCTAAATACAAAAGAGTTTAACTATCAACATGGAACTATAGAAAACGTTGAAGAAAATTACCTGAGTGAATGAAACCTATAAGAATGGCCACCTTTGTTTCGAACCGAAAATTTGACACTAGAATTAAAGGCAAATGGAGAAAAAGAGTGGCAAGTAGAGCCACCTTAACGCTAGAGAGACCACAAATAATGACAAAAACCCTGGTTTGAACATGGATACCTTGCAATGAAAAATAACGACAACAAATACATGTAGTGGTGGTAGCAGATGAGGCCACAAATCATTGTTGCAGAGCCCTCAACTACAATGGCAGAACAACAAACCAAATTACTGGAGGGACAACAAAGAAAAGGACTAGGGTTTGAAAGGATGGTTTTACACCCTTGATGTGTATAAAGAGATCTAGGTCATTGGTGTTCCATTATCTCGACCATCGTGAGGTCCGTGTGACATGGTACCCAGCTCACATGGGTTGGGACACATGTAATGTGCGAGTTGGATGTGTGCTGAGGGTGTGGAATACTTTGGCATAGAGCAAGCGTTCAACCATAGTAGGAGTTAAACATAGTCATATTCTAACGTTACAAACCATGATGAGGGGTCAATTACATGTGCCGTTAATATTGAAATAAATGGTAGTCATATAGTTATTAACTATAAAACAATTGTTACACATATAGTTGTTGACTATGAAGCAAGTGGGTGGCATACAATTTTATTAACTTGAATGTAGTGTTTTGTACATAATGGGAGGAAACACATATTTACATCTAGCTCATTATAAGTGAACTTAAATACATAGAGCTAGAACAACATGAAGTGGAATATTCCTCACCAAATTTTAGACGAGCTCTAGGTAGAGGAAGCATTGATTTCCATTGAAATTCAAACAAAATGTGGGCAACCACAATAATGATGTAGATACAAATATATTCATGCAATTAAAAAAGTAAAATAAGTGTTGCAACTTAGTTGCATTACATTTTAGGGAATGCACCATATGTCATAGTATGATTTTGGTATGGAGTATAATGGAGACTTCTTGTAAGTTAGGTCAATAAAATTGGTATTAGAGCACTAGTTACCACACTGGGCTTAAGATAAAAGGCACCACCATAGTTTTAGAGTCAGAAGTAGTAGAAGTAAATCTAACTTACTGATGGTAATTGGTATGCTTCGTAGGGTGCATAATTGAAGTAAATTTCTATAGAATGATGGAGAACTCTCCTCCAACTATCATTAGTGGGGAGGATTTGAATGTTATACAAGGTGAAAGTAGCACCTCACTACCTTCTCGGTTCATGGATATAGTCAGAAATATAAAACATGAATTATCACAACTCTAGAGTAGTAATGAACAATTATTAAAAGCTAGTGAGGGAGAGGAAAAGTGCATTAGAGAATGGATCGAGAAATATAGCCGCAAAAGTATAAAGAGGAAACGGTTAAAAACAAAGAACACCGGTATAGAATCTAAAAAATTTGAAAGAGAAGAGTCAGTTCATAAATCTACAAAATTATGTAAAGGAAAGAAGAAGATGGACTTATAGGGGGATTTTAGGAACACCAAACCTCCTACCTATGATGGGAAAAGGGAGGAGGATACAAAGGCATGGTTGTTGAACATCATTAAATATTTTTAAGTGTATGAGTATGAGAGCAATATAAAGGTACACTTGGCTATTTATCAACTACAGGGTAAAGCTACCCTCTTGTGGGAAGAGGTAAAGAATATGTAGCTGCTAGAAGAGAAGACAATTTTGTGGGAGGAATTCTAGAAACAAATCCAGTAATGGCACCTGAGTGAGCACTACTATGGTGACTGAGACAAAGCATTTCATGAATTAAGGCTAAGAAAATTGACCATGGATGCTTTTCTGGCTAAGTTTAAAAATTTTATACAGTATGTACAATACGTTAAAGAGGAGAAGACCAAATTACATCGGTTCCTACATTTTTTCTAGCATGTTATAAGGAGAGAATTGAGTTTGATAACCCAAAATGTATGGATGGGGTGGTGAGGAAGGCTATATTGTGTTATCAATATTTCAAGAATAGAAGTGAAGGTGGTAAATCATGGAAAAATAAAGAGACAATCGAGGTGGGAAGGAGCAAAAAAAGAAAAAAATCTTACTACCTCAAAAATTTTGGCAAGGATCATCAAAGGAAGAAGTTTAGAAAAAGTAACGCACTTCCACCTACACAGTCTTATACTGGGTCAAAAACCACATAATTGAACACTAAGAAAAAAAAATATAAAAGAAAGGGAACCATTGAGATGTTAGTGTTGTGGTGAGCCACAACTTCTAAGGGATTGTCCACATAATCCTATGTTGATCTAGAACATTTAGGTTGTCCAAGAGGCAACGCCCCTGAATGACGTCGCCCATAATATTCCTAGAATTAGCATAGCATTGTAGGAAAGAAAAGATAAGGACCAATAAAACCAAATTGTGTCTATTTTAATTGATCCTGGGGTTAGTTTAAGCTACATCAGCCCTCAACTTCTAGAAATATGTAATCTAAGATTTGATAAATTCATAACTTCATGGTTGGTCCAATTGGAAACTAATACCAAAATAAAACTAACCACTTGAATAAAACAATGTCTCCCTAATTTAAATTGGTATCCTATAGTAACAAATTTAAATATTCTTCCCGTAGGTCCTTACAATCTATTGATAGGCATGGACTAGTTGTAAAAGAAAGCAACTCTTATAACTTTCCTAGAGAAAATGGTTATCTTTGTTGATCAAAATGGACACACATTGTTAATTAGAGGGAAGCCAAAACTAGTATCAGTCTCGAAAGTTTTAGCCTTAAAGTAGAAAGGAAGTGCAATAAAAGGATGCCAGTTGTATATGGTGTAGGTGGAGAATAGTGACCAGTCAATAGAAAAGGGAAATTCAAATACTTTACTAGTCATTAAGTAATTTCAAGATGTATTTATAGAAGAAATTACGAGGTGTAGAAAATCTGATGGTACGTTAACCCGATAATGCAATATAAATCAAAGCAGAATACTATAACCTACTTCTACTATCAGTTTGCAAAAGCTTAAATATGGAGCTGAAAAATATAACCGGAAGAAGAATCAATGGCACAATACACATGTGAATTCTTTGGCGAAAGCCTCAGCTAAAAACCCCACACTATTTTATTATCATACATGGTGGAAATACATACAAATTATACAAACCCTTAGCTCTCACAACTAGCCAGCTCTTAGTACAATCCTCACAGATGCTCGTAGGAAATCTTGGCTTCTCTATAGCCTTCCCCTTTACCCTCCAAGGTCTTATTTCCTTGCGTTGTTCATTGTGGATGATTAGCCTCTTACCAAGTGGAACACCTCTTCAAAATTGCCGAATCCTCAAGGATAAATCCTTGACTACATGGATGAGTTTTGTCCATGAGAATACACATGCAACTAATAGTACACTCTCCTTGACATTAATCTCAACTGGGTCTTTCTCAGAATAGACATGCATGAGTTTCTAATGAGGGAACCTTCAGTTAACTGGAGTAGCACTAGTTGAGTGCATTAATGCATCAATTTACTGTTAACTCACTATTAGTTCCTCAAATAGTTTCGAACTAATTTAACTAGAATTAACTCATTAAACTGATTTAACTAATTACAACTCAAATATAACAAAGATATTATCTCCTTAATTTAAGGGATAACTCTTACATGACTTAATTAATTATTTCCAAGTAGTCATTAAGACTATATTCAATTTTAATTCACAATTTAATTCAAGGACAAATTAAATTGGAATATTCTTGTTGCCATACTTCAACAGTCCCTCTAAACAGGAAAGTGATTATCTACCACCCCGATCCTGTCTCTGTGAAACTCAAATTTACACTTTGACAATGCCTTTGTTAAAATGTCAACATCTTCCTCCTCTATTGAAATATACTGCAACAACATGATCTTCCTCACTTGTGAAAATCCATGGGCAACAAATCTTGCCTTATGCTTCTCCACACCACCACTAGCAGCTTGTATTGCCTTGTAAAGCCAACGAGAACTCACAATCGACTTGTACTCCGGTCTCGGAACCATGTCCCTAGCACTGTTACGAACTATGGGTCATACTCCTACACCATAGTATTAACCTAGATCGGTTGTTGCACTGCTTCCTCAAAGGAAGATGGCTCGGTCTCAACACATTCCCTATCAAGGGCCATGTATCTAGTGTACCTCTCAAGTGACCTCCTCTGTTTGCATTGAGAAGATGGTGCTCCCACATTCTCTCTTGCATCCTCCAACAATCTGTCAGCTTCTCTTGTGCACTTCCATCCATCTCTGGAAGACTTTTCTTGAGTGAATGTCTCCACTCCTGGAACCTTTGCATGCAGCTACTTCACATCAGTGTGAGGCTCCTCCTCCTTAGGAACCAACAGTTCCTCCACAACCTATAGCCAGAGCTCCCTCTTAAGGGAAACTCACATGGCCTTCTACTCATCAAACTTGAGATCTTTGCAAACCATTGTCCTCTGACTGGTAGGCAAGTACACTTGATAGTTGTGAGCTATGCCAGTGTACCCCACAAATATCCTAAACTCTGTTGTTGGCTCAAGCTTCTTCCATGCATCCTTTGTCACATAGCAATATACCGATGAGCCAAAGATCCTGAAGTGACCCACATCTGGTCTCTTACTGGAGAAATCTTCCTCTAGTGTCTTCATCCCATGCATGTGATGTGTGCTTCTATTCTGCAAATAGATTGTTGTGTTGCATGCCTCAGCCCACAAGTTAAGTGGTAGGCCTTGGTCATGCAACATTGGACATGTTGCCACTACAATAGTTTTGTTCTTCCTCTTGGCCACCCCATTCTACTGTGGGTTATGAGGTGCCATCAGCTCTCGTTTAATTCCTTCCGTTGCATAGAAGTACTTAAAATCTTGAGAGACATATTCTCGACTGTTTTCACTTCTCAAGGCCTTGATCTTCTTCCTTGACTCTTTCTCAACCAAAGCTTTGAACTCACAAAACATTGTGAAGGTTTGGTCCTTCTTCTGCATGAAATAAATCTAGCATTTATGAGAATAATCATAAATGAAAATCACATAATACCTTTGCTTTGCTATGGATTCCATCAAGAATGGTCGACACAAATCAAAATGAACTTGCTCTAAAATAGCCTCTGCCCGGCTATCTTGATCATGAAAGGAAGACTCAGTGTACTTTCCCAAGGTATAACCTTTGCATGTATCAACTTGCTCAAGTTTAACTTTGCGAAGTCCTATAGATAACTACTACATTATCTTCAAAGCTACATGATGCAAATGGCCCAACTGCATGTGCAACAACTCACCAATGTCTTTGCTTTACACCAATTATGCTTTCGTACTCAATGCTACACAATCTTCTACCTCTGGTGTATAGAGATTCTTTACCCGAATGTTTGACCCATGTCTATGTGTCTTAGGAACTCCTTTCCTTTCCTAAAGGCAAAATCAGAGCCCTTGTCCTCCAATATTGCGACCGATACCAAGTTCTTCTTCAGTTCAGGGACATACATCACATCTGTCAAGGTGAGAGGAGCTCCATGCTCCCTCTGAAAGGCAACCATGCCGACTCCTAAAACACTATACCTTCCATCGTCATCCATGTCTATGCACATCTTGAGGTTTTTCTCCTTCAAGGCACTGAATAAATTTTATCCCCAGTCATGTGGAATGAGGCTCCACTATTAAGATACTAGAGAAAGCCCATCATCAATTACACCATGCATGTGATGAGGGTAAAGTCCATTTCAAACTGAGAGGCCAATGCCTCACCTTTCGATCCTTCTAAGGATCCCTTCATGGACACGTTCGATGGGAAATTAGTCACATAATGTCCCATCTTGTGACAATTAAAGTATCTTACTTTATACATGTCACCCTTCTTCGCTCCATGAGAAGAATCCAATTTGAAATGGGAAGCCTTGCCCTTCCATTTCCTTTCCTTACTTGCTAAAGCCATATTTTCTTCATCATCATTCTTGGAGGAAGAACCATCTCGTGTGGTCCTCCTGATCTCCTCTTGCATAAGATCCGACAACAGTTATTCCCAATCTGAGAGTTTCTCCCTTTCATTCATAGATTCTCGGTAGCTATTCCAACTCTTTGGAAGGCCAAGGAGACAAGGCTCACTATATCATCATCAGTAGTAGTTATTCCCACACTACCAAGCTCATCTCTGCACGTGGTGAGCTTGTTCAGATTTGTGGAAATAGTATCACCCTTCCCCATCTTGATTCTTCGAAGCTTATCCTTAAGTGCCAATTTCCTCTGGTTGTTATTATTCTGGTATGGGTCCTTCAATGTATTCCACATTGAAAATGGAGTATCCTTCCCATGGAGACTCAAGACAATATGGTGTTGAACTCCCTCAAGGATGATTCATCTCGTCTTCGCCACACACTTCTTCCACTCAGCCAACTCTTGTGCATTAGTTGAAGCTAGCTTTGGTATTTCTTGATCAATGAATTCCTTAAAGCCATTGTCTTCTAATACATCCTCCATTCTATCTTTCCATGCTATGTAATTCGAGCTACCTTCCAAAGAATACTCAAGTCTCAAGCCATAGAATTCCATTGGCCAACCTTGAAGTATGATATGAATTCGATTTTCACCTGTAACCCCGAACTTCAAACTTCAAATTCTCTTCTCAGTATATTGTTGACAGTTTCGATACCATGTAGAAAATATGATGGTAGGTTAACATGATAATGCAATATAAATAAAATGAAAAGATTATAACCTACCTCTATTATCAATTTGCAGAAGCTTACAGATCAAGCTGAACAATATAACCAGAAGGAGAAGAATCAATGAAACAATACACATGAAAATACTTTGGGGAAAGCTTCAACTAAAAACCCCACACTATTGTATTATCATACATGGTGGAAATACATAGAAATTATACAAAGCCTTAGCTCTCAAAACTAGCTAGCTCTCAGTACAATCCTCACAGATGCTCACAGGAAATCTTGGCTTACTTCCAGCATTCTTCTTTACCCTCCAAGCTCATATTTCCTTGTGTTGTTCCTTGTGGATGATTAGCCTCTTACCAAGTGGAATACCTCTTCAAAAATACGCAATCCTCAAGGATAAATCCTTGACCACATGCATGAGTTTTCTCCATGAGAAAATACATGCAACTGATAGTACATTGTCCTTGACATTAATCTCAACTAGGTCTTTCTCAAAATATACATGCATGAATTTCTGATGAGGGAATCTTCAATTAACTCGAGTAGCACTAGTTGAGTGCATTAGTGCATCAACTGACTGTTAACTCACTATTACTTCCTCGGATAGTTTGGAACTAATTTAATTGGACTTAACTTAGTAAACTGAGTTAACTAATTAGAACTCAAATATAACTCAATCTTATCTCCTTAATTTAAGGGATAACTCTTCCATGACTTCAGAAATACTTCTAACTTGAATTTCTCTGACTAATTAATTTAAAATAAATTAATTAATTATTTCCATGTAGCTGTTAATACTAAATCCAATTTTAATTCACAATTTAATTCAAGGAAAAATTAAATTGGAATATTCTTGTTTACATATTTCAACATGAGGTTACCCCCACATAGGGACATATATTTTACTATTTATTTAGTACTCAATGTCATTCCTGTGTCTAGAGCCCTATATCGAATGAGCACACTAGAACTGTTGGAACTAAAAATGCAATTACAGGAACTCTTGAATAAGGTATATTTATGGCCTAGTGTTTCACCATCGGGGGCACTTGTACTTTTTGTAAACAAAAAGGATGTCACATTGAGAATGTGCATTTATTATTTTCAGTTGAATAAGTTAAAAATAAAAAATAAATATCCACTACCTCAGATACCTCGTAGTAGTCATTAAAACCTGGTTTATGAATGTGTATCTTAGTAAAATTCTTGCATTTGAAAGTACACAATTGCACTGCAAATGTTAAAGGAAAAATTTTAAACTTGGGCTATGATTGGTCTATATAGCATGACCTATATAGCATAACTTAGCATTGCAATGGCAAAGAAAGGGGGGAACCTAGAATTGTTGAGAACTGCTACATGACCGAATGGAACACCATACAAGAACTGCTAGAAGCAGTCAATGGGTAAGTAATTTTCCCCAATTGTATCAGCATATAACAACTATAATTCTAAATGATAAGAGTGAGAAGGGAAGCGATTCTTGGTGTTGGACTAGGAGTGATTTGACATGCAGGATTGTCATGACCCTAAATAAACATAGCCAAGCAACTGGAAAAGGGTTAATTGAAGGGGTCTAGTGGAATCAACAGAAATCCTCACCTAGCTGGTAACCCAAATATTATCGGATTCAATCCCATCTCATATTATTTTTTCAGGAAGAGAAATTAACATGCAAAAAAATGTGATATTTTCACAACAAAATGTTATCATACTCTAAGAGCGTTGAACCCAAAACACCAAGCTAATGATCATATTTCACCTTAGAGAGTAGCAATAGCCATAGGGAATCATACACTACTTAGTGACTGTAGACTTGATTACAAAATAAATTTAATTACTGATTGCATATTTATTTGTGTAATCTCTTAGTTATCAATAAATACTAAAGCAAACCTAGAAAAGAAGTTTCTATGGCTGTAGAAATTCAAGCCCAGAGCACATAAATTCAAAGAATAAATTATCATAGAAAGACACATGGAGGCATACCCACAGTCATAGAAACACAACTCATCATGAAAATTATATATTATAGTATAACCAAAGGTAGATAAAATTACTAAATTTAGCATGTACTGATTTGAGCAACACTGGAATAAAGGAGAGCACAAGCTCAGTAACAAACCAGATTAGTAACCCTTTTGTATGCAGAGAGTGAAGCTCATGCTTATGACGAGTTTCCAACATAGAAAAAAATAGTGAATAGTTATTCAAGTTAAATAAACAAATAATATGACAACATTCATAGCAGAACTTCGACACTTAGAAACAAATTTAATTAACAAATCGAAAGGGTGATTCACATTGATCTTAGCTCTTCAACTCTATAAATTAACAAAATGAATATTCATTCAAGATAAAAAACCAAAGAGAAAGATGCACTCTTATTTTTAATTTTAAACAATTATTTATTCAATATCACAGACGAGTGAGCAAGACATAGTCTAATCAACATACTTCAACATAATAGAACATAGGACAACCATATAAATATGAATAGAGAGGAAGGTGCTACCATAACATTCAATAAGAGTAACTCTCCCTTAGTAAATATTGTCACAGTGAAGGCCATACCAAATGTGGCATTCAAAAATACTACCCAGAGGAAGAAAAGGAGAAAACCCTTCAACAAGGGTTCAAACTCTGACAAAAAATTTAACTCAAGTATACACATATGAGAATCTATAAAGAACTTGTCTCCTTGGCCCTTTAAAAATTTAGAAAACCTTTTTAACAATAATGAATTTGCATATCTTCGGAAAATGATGAGTTTTCCAAATCCATCAACTATGATAGAATGGTGCTGGAAAGGAAAATCCGTGTAAGGGAAATTGAATTGGAAGTAACAGTTCCTCGTTAGTGCTCATCGAGCCCAGGAAACCATAGAACAGGGCAAAGTAAATGCTGGAAACATACCTACAACAACAATTACCACATAGAAGTACAAAATTATTTAATAGGCACATATCCAATAGAAATTAATAGTGAATAGATACCCAACACACTGTAGGATGAGGAAAGGATGAATTACATGTCTATTGGTTGCAAAAAGATGCCTCATTCCTATAACTAAGTCCTTCACATGAAAACCCCAAAAACATTGGTGTTAGGGAAAATGAACTCAAAATTTCTGTAAATAAGCTAGCTACGATTATAGGGGTGGGAAGTTTTACCTGTGATACCAGTTGGAGGACCAAGGGTGACTACTCGTTGGTCGTTGGAACCCCAAGTCAGCCATGTATCAATTCTCATCTCATTTCCATGCAAAAAGGAAATGATAACCATGCTAAAGACAAAAGAGTTTAACTATCAACATGGAACTATAGAAAACGTCGAAGAAAATTACCTGAGTGAATGAAACCTGTAAGAATGGCCACCTTTGTTTCGAACCGAAAATTTGACACTAGAATTAAAGGCAAATGGAGAAAAAGAGAAGGCAAGTAGAGCCACCTTAACGCTAGAGAGACCACAAATAATGACAAAAACCCTGGTTTGAACATGGATACCTTGCAATGAAAAATAACGACAACAAATACATGTAGTGGTGGTAGCAGATGAGGCCACAAATCATTGTTACAGAGCCCTCAACTACAATGGCAGAACAACAAACCAAATTACTGGAGGGACAACAAAGAAATGGACTAGGGTTTGAAAGGATGGTTTTACACCCTTGATGTGTATAAAGAGATCTAGGTCATTGGTGTTCCATCGTCTTGACCATTGTGAGGTCCATGTGACATGGTACCCAGCTCACATGGGTCGGGACACATGTAATGTGCCAGTTGGATGTGTGCTGAGGGTGTGGAATACTTTTGCATAGAGCAAGAGTTCAACCATAGTAAGAGTTAAACATAGTCATACTCTAACGTAACAAACCATGATGAGGGGTCAATTACATGTGCCATTAATATTGAAATAAATGGTAGTCATATAGTTATTAACTATAAAACAATTGTTACACATATAGTTGTTGACTATGAAGCAAGTGGGTGGCATACAATTTTATTAACTTGAATGCAGTGTTTTGTACATAATGGGAGGAAACACATATTTACATCTAGCTCATTATAAGTGAACTTAAATACATAGAGCTAGACCAACATGAAGTGGAATATTCCTCACCAAATTTTAGACGAGCGCTAGGTAGAGGAAGCATTGATTTCCATTGAAAGTCAAACAAAATGTGGGCAACCACAATCATGATGTAGATACAAATATATTCATGCAATTAAAAAAGTACAATAAGTGTTGCAACTTAGTTGCATTACATTTTATGGAATTCACCATATGTCATAGTATGATTTTGGTATGGAGTATAATGGAGACTTATTGTAAGTTAGGTCACTAAAAATTGGTATTAGAGCACTAGTTACCACACTAGGCTTAAGATAAAAGGCACCACCATAGTTTTAGAGTCAGAAGTAGTAGAAGTAAATCTAACTTACTGATGGTAATTGGTATGCTTCGTAGGGTGCATAATTGAAGTAAATTTCTATAGAATGATGGAGAACTCTCCTCCAACTATCATTGGTGGGGAGGATTTGAATGTTGAACAAGGTGAAAGTAGCACCTCACTACCTTCTCGGTTCATGGATATAGTCAGAAATATAAAACATGAATTATCACAACTCTAGAGTAGTAATGAACAATTATTAAAAGCTAGTGAGGGAGAGGAGAAGTGCATTAGAGAATGGATCGAGAAATATAGCCACAAAAGTATAAAGAGGAAATGGTTAAAAAGAAAGAACACCGGTATAGAATCTAAAAAATTTGAAAGAGAAGAGTCAGTTCATAAATCTACAAAATTATGTAATGGAAAGAAGAAGATGGACTTATAGGGGGATTTTAGGAACACCAAACCTCCTACCTATGATGGGGAAAGGGAGGAGGATACAAAGGCATGGTTGTTGAACATCATTAAATATTTCTAAGTGTATGAGTATGAGAGCAATATAAAGGTACACTTGGCTATTTATCAACTACAGGGTAAAGCTACCCTCTTGTGGGAAGAGGTAAAGAATATGTAGCTACTAGAAGAGAAGACAATTTTGTGGGAGGAATTCTAGAAACAATTCCAGTAATGGCACGTGAGTGAGCACTAATATGTTGACTGAGCCAAAGAATTTCATGAATTAAGGCTAAGAAAACTGACCATGGATGCTTTTGTGGCTAAGTTTAAAAATTTTATACGGTATGTACAATACGTTAAAGAGGAGAAGACCAAATTACATCGGTTCCTACATTTTTTCTAGCATGTTATAAGGAGAGAATTGAGTTTGATAACCCAAAATGTATGGATTGGGTGGTGAGGAAGGCTATATTGTGTTATGAATATTTCAAGAATAGAAGTGAAGGTGGTAAATCATGGAAAAATAAAGAGACAACCGAGGTGGGAAGGAGCAAAAAAAGACAAAAATCTTACTACCTCAAAAATTTTGGCAAGGATCATCAAAGGAAGAAGTTTAGAAAAAGTAACGCACTTCCACTTGCACAGTCTTATACTGGTTCAAAAACCACATAATTGAACACCAAGAAAAAAAAATATAAAAGAAAGGGAACCATTGAGATGTTAGGGTTGTGGTGAGCCACAATTTCTAAGGGATTGTCCACATAATCCTATGTTGATCTAGAACATTTAGGTTGTCCAAGAAGCAACGCCCCTGAATGACATTGCCCATAATATTCCTAGAATTAGCATAGCATTGTAGGAAAGACAAGATAAGGACCAATATACTATGATTGAGATCGAAGGCATTATACTAAACCAAATTGTGTCTATTTTAATTGATCCTGGGGTTAGTTTAAGCTACATCAGCCCTCAACTTCTGGAAATATGTAATCTAAGATTTGATAATTCATAACTTCATGGTTGGTCCAATTGGAAACTAGTACCAAAATAAAACTAACCACTTGAATAAAACAATGTCTCCCTAATTTAAATTGGTATCCTATAGTAACAAATTTGAATATTCTTCCCTTAGGTCCTTACAATCTGTTGATAGGCATGGACTAGTTGGAAAAGAAAGCAACTCTTATAATTTTCCTAGAGAAAATGGTTATTTTTGTTGATCAAAATGGACACACATTGTTAATTAGAGGGAAGCCAAAACTAGTATCAGTCTGGAAAGTTTTAGCCTTAAAGTAGAAAGGAAGTGCAATAGAAGGATGCCAGTTGTATATGGTGTAGGTGGAGAATAGTGACCAGTCAATAGAAAAGGGAAATTCAAATACTTTATTAGTCATTAAGTAATTTCAAGATGTATTTATAGAAGAAATTACGAGGTGTAGAAAATATGATGGTACGTTAACCCGATAATGCAATATAAATCAAAGCAGAATACTATAACCTACTTCTACTATCAGTTTGCAAAATCTTAAATATGGAGCTAAAAAATATAACCGGAAGAAGAATCAATGGCACAATACACATGAAAATTCTTTGGCAAAAGCCTCAGCTAAAAACCCCACACTATTTTATTAGCATACATGGTGGAAATACATGCAAATTATACAAAGCCTTAGCTCTCACAACTAGCCAGCTCTTAGTACAATCCTCACAGATGCTCGTAGGAAATCTTGGCTTCTCTATAGCCTTCCCCTTTACCCTCCAAGGTCTTATTTCCTTGCGTTATTCATTGTGGATGATTAGCCTCTTACCAAGTGGAACACCTCTTCAAAATTGCCGAATCCTCAAGGATAAATCCTTGACTGCATGGATGAGTTTTGTCCATGAGAAAACACATGTAACTAATAGTACACTCTCCTTGACATTAATCTCAACTGGGTCTTTCTCAGAATATACATGCATGAGTTTCTAATGAGGGAACCTTCAGTTAACTGGAGTAGCACTAGTTGAGTGCATTAATGCATCAATTTACTGTTAACTCACTATTAGTTCCTCAAATAGTTTCGAACTAATTTAACTAGAATTAACTCATTAAACTGATTTAACTAATTACAACTCAAATATAACAAATATATTATCTCCTTAATTTAAGGGATAACTCTTACATGACTTAATTAATTATTTCCAAGTAGTCGTTAAGACTAAATTCAATTTTAATTCACAATTTAATTCAAGGACAAATTAAATTGGAATATTCTTGTTTCCATATTTCAACAGTCCCTCTAAACAGGAAAGAGATTATCTACCACCCCGATCTTATCTCTGTGAAACTTGAATTTACACTTTGAAAATGCCTTTGTTAAAATGTCAGCATCTTGCTCCTCTACTAAAATATACTACAGCAACATGATCTTCCTCACTTGTGGAAATCCATGGGCAACAAATCTTGCCTTATGCTTCTCCACACCACCATCAGCAGCTTGTATTGCCTTGTAAAGCCAACGAGAACTCACAATCGACTTGTCCTCCGGTCTCGGAACCATGTCCCTAGCACTGTTACGAACTATGGGTCATACTCCTACACCATAGTATTAACCTAGATCGGTTGTTGCACTGCTTCCTCAAAGGAAGATGGCTCGGTCTCAACACATTCCCTATCAAGGGCCATGTATCCAGTGTACCTCTCAAGTGACCTCCTCTGTCTGCATTGAGAAGATGGTGCTCCCACATTCTGTCTTGCATCCTCCAACAATCTGTCAGCTTCTCTTGTGCACTTCCATCCATCTCTGGAAGACTTTTCTTGAGTGAATGTCTCCACTCCTGGAATCTTTGCATGCGGCTACTTCACATCAGTCTGAGGCTCCTCCTCCTTAGGAACCAACAGTTCCTCCACAACCTATAGCCAGAGCTCCCTCTTAAGGGAAACTCACATGGCCTTCTACTCATCAAACTTGAGATCTTTGCAAACCATTGTCCTCTGACTGGTAGGCAAGTACACTTGATAGTTGTGAGCTATGCCAGTGTACCCCACAAATATCCTAAACTCTGTTGTTGGCTCAAGCTTCTTCCATGCATCCTTTGTCACATAGCAATATACCGATGAGCCAAAGATCCTGAAGTGACCCACATCTGGTCTCTTACTGGAGAAAGCTTCCTCTAGTGTCTTCATCCCATGTATGTGATGTGTGCTTCTATTCTGCAAATAGATTGTTGTGTTGCATGCCTCAGCCCACAAGTTAAGTGGTAGGCCTTGGTCATGCAGCATTGGACCTGTTGCCACTACAATAGTTTTGTTCTTCCTCTTGGCCACCCCATTCTACTGTGGGTTATGAGGTGCCATCAGCTCTCGTTTCATTCCTTCCATTGCATAGAAGTACTTAAAATCTTGAGAGACATATTCTCGACTGTTTTCACTTCTCAAGGCCTTGATCTTGTTCCTTGACTCTTTCTCGACCAAAGCTTTGAACTCACAAAACATTGTGAAGGTTTGGTCCTTCTTCTGCATGAAATAAATCTAGCATTTATGAGAATAATCATCAATGAAAATCACATAATACCTTTGCTTTGCTATGGATGCCATCGAGAATGGTCGACGCAAATCAGAATGAACTTGCTCTAAAATAGCCTCTGCCCGACTATCTTGATCATGAAAGGAAGACTCAATGTACATTCCCAAGGTATAACCTTTGCATGTATCAACTTGCTCAAGTTTAACTTTGGGAAGTCCTGTAGATAACTACTGCATTATCTTCAAAGCTGCATGATGCAAATGGCCCAACCGCATGTGCAACAACTCACCAATGTCTTTGCTTTACACCAATTATGCTTTCGTACTCAATGCTACACAATCATCTACCTCTGGTGTATAGAGATTATTTACCCGAATGTTTGACCCATGTCTATGTGTCTTAGGAACTCCTTTCCTTTCCTAAAGGCAACATCATAGCCCTTGTCCTCCAATATTGTGACCGATACCAAGTTCTTCTTCAGTTCAGGGACATACATCACATCTGTCAAGGTGAGAGGACCTCCATGCTCCCTCTGAAAGGCAACCACGCCCACTCCTGAAACACTCTACCTTCCATCGTCATTCATCTCTATGCACATCTTGAGGTTTTTCTCCTTCAAGGTACTGAATAAATTTTATCCCCAGTCATGTGGAATGAGGCTCCACTATTAAGATACTAGAGAAAACCCACCATCGATTACACCATGCATGTGATGAGGGTAAAGTCCATTTCAAACTGAGAGGCTAATGCCTCACCTTTCGATCCTTTTGAGGATCCCTTCTTGGACACGTTTGATGGGAAATTAGTCACATAATGTCCCATCTTGTGACAATTAAAGCATCTTACTTTATACATGTCACCCTTCTTCGCTCCATGAGAAGAATCAAATTTGAAATGGGAAGCCTTGCCCTTCCATTTCCTTGCCTCACTTGCTAAAGCCATATTTTCTTCATCATCATTCTTGGAGGAAGAACCATCTCGTGTGCTCCTCCTGATCTCCTCTTGCATAAGATCCGACAACAGTTATTCCCATTCTGAGAGTTTCTCCCTTCCATTCATAGATTCTCGGTAGCTATTCCAACTCTTTGGAAGGCCAAGGAGAGCAAGGCTCACTATATCATCATCAGTAGTAGTTATTCCCACACTGCAAAGCTCATCTTTACATGTGGTGAGCTTGTTCAGATTTGTGGAAATAGTATCACCCTTCCCCATCTTGATTCTTCGAAGCTTATCCTTAAGTGCCAATTTCCTCTGGTTGTTATTGTTCTGGTAGAGGTCCTTCAATGTATTCCACATTGAAAATGGAGTATCCTTCCCATGGAGATTCAAGACAATATGGTGTTGAACTCCCTCAAGGATGATTCATCTCGTCTTCGCCACACACTTCTTCCACTCAGCCAACTCTTGTGCATTAGTTGAAGCTAGCTTTGGTATTTCTTGATCAATGAATTCCTTAAAGCCATTGTCTTCTAATACATCCTCCATTCTATCTTTCCATGCTATGTAATTCGAGCTACCTTCCAAAGCATACTCAAGTCTCAAGCCATAGAATTCCATTGGCCAACCTTGAAGTATGATATGAATTCGATTTGCACCTGTAACCCCGAACTTCAAACTTCAAATTCTCTTCTCAATATATTGTTGACAGTTTCGATACCATGTAGAAAATATGATGGTAGGTTAACGTGATAATTCAATATAAATCAAATCAAAAGATTATAACCTACCTCTATTATCAATTTGCAGAAGCTTAAAGATCAAGCTGAACAATATAACCAGAAAGAGAAGAATCAATGAAACAACACACATGAAAATACTTTGGGGAAAGCTTTAGCTAAAAACCCCACACTATTGTATTATCATACATGGTGGAAATACATAGAAATTATACAAAGCCTTAGCTCAAAACTAGCTAGCTCTCAGTACAACCCTCACAGATGCTCACAGGAAATCTTGGCTTACTTCCAGCATTCTTCTTTACCCTCCAAGCTCATATTTCCTTGTGTTGTTCCTTGTGGATGATTAGCCTCTTACCAAGTGGAATACCTCTTCAAAAATACGCAATCCTCAAGGATAAATCCTTGACCACATGCATGAGTTTTCTCCATGAGAAAATACATGCAACTGATAGTACATTGTCCTTGACATTAATCTCAACTAGGTCTTTCTTAGAATATACGTTCATGAATTTCTGATGAGGGAATCTTCAATTAACTCGAGTAGCACTAGTTGAGTGCATTAGTGCATCAACTGACTGTTAACTCACTATTACTTCCTCTGATAGTTTGGAACTAATTTAATTGGACTTAACTTAGTAAACTGAGTTAACTAATTAGAACTCAAATATAACTCAATCTTATCTCCTTAATTTAAGGGATAACTCTTCCATGACTTCAGAAATACTTCTAACTTGAATTTCTCTGACTAATTAATTTAAAATAAATTAATTAATTATTTCCATGTAGCTGTTAATACTAAATCCAATTTTAATTCACAATTTAATTCAAGGAAAAATTAAATTGGAATATTCTTGTTTACATATTTCAACATGAGGTTACCCCCACATAGGGACATATATTTTACTATTTATTTAGTACTCAATGTCATTCCTGTGTCTAGAGCCCTATATCGAATGAGCACACTAGAACTGTTGGAACTAAAAATGCAATTACAGGAACTCTTGAATAAGGTATATTTATGGCCTAGTGTTTCACCATCGGGGGCACTTGTACTTTTTGTAAACAAAAAGGATGTCACATTGAGAATGTGCATTTATTATTTTCAGTTGAATAAGTTAAAAATAAAAAATAAATATCCACTACCTCAGATACCTCGTAGTAGTCATTAAAACCTGGTTTATGAATGTGTATCTTAGTAAAATTCTTGCATTTGAAAGTACACAATTGCACTGCAAATGTTAAAGGAAAAATTTTAAACTTGGGCTATGATTGGTCTATATAGCATGACCTATATAGCATAACTTAGCATTGCAATGGCAAAGAAAGGGGGGAACCTAGAATTGTTGAGAACTGCTACATGACCGAATGGAACACCATACAAGAACTGCTAGAAGCAGTCAATGGGTAAGTAATTTTCCCCAATTGTATCAGCATATAACAACTATAATTCTAAATGATAAGAGTGAGAAGGGAAGCGATTCTTGGTGTTGGACTAGGAGTGATTTGACATGCAGGATTGTCATGACCCTAAATAAACATAGCCAAGCAACTGGAAAAGGGTTAATTGAAGGGGTCTAGTGGAATCAACAGAAATCCTCACCTAGCTGGTAACCCAAATATTATCGGATTCAATCCCATCTCATATTATTTTTTCAGGAAGAGAAATTAACATGCAAAAAAATGTGATATTTTCACAACAAAATGTTATCATACTCTAAGAGCGTTGAACCCAAAACACCAAGCTAATGATCATATTTCACCTTAGAGAGTAGCAATAGCCATAGGGAATCATACACTACTTAGTGACTGTAGACTTGATTACAAAATAAATTTAATTACTGATTGCATATTTATTTGTGTAATCTCTTAGTTATCAATAAATACTAAAGCAAACCTAGAAAAGAAGTTTCTATGGCTGTAGAAATTCAAGCCCAGAGCACATAAATTCAAAGAATAAATTATCATAGAAAGACACATGGAGGCATACCCACAGTCATAGAAACACAACTCATCATGAAAATTATATATTATAGTATAACCAAAGGTAGATAAAATTACTAAATTTAGCATGTACTGATTTGAGCAACACTGGAATAAAGGAGAGCACAAGCTCAGTAACAAACCAGATTAGTAACCCTTTTGTATGCAGAGAGTGAAGCTCATGCTTATGACGAGTTTCCAACATAGAAAAAAATAGTGAATAGTTATTCAAGTTAAATAAACAAATAATATGACAACATTCATAGCAGAACTTCGACACTTAGAAACAAATTTAATTAACAAATCGAAAGGGTGATTCACATTGATCTTAGCTCTTCAACTCTATAAATTAACAAAATGAATATTCATTCAAGATAAAAAACCAAAGAGAAAGATGCACTCTTATTTTTAATTTTAAACAATTATTTATTCAATATCACAGACGAGTGAGCAAGACATAGTCTAATCAACATACTTCAACATAATAGAACATAGGACAACCATATAAATATGAATAGAGAGGAAGGTGCTACCATAACATTCAATAAGAGTAACTCTCCCTTAGTAAATATTGTCACAGTGAAGGCCATACCAAATGTGGCATTCAAAAATACTACCCAGAGGAAGAAAAGGAGAAAACCCTTCAACAAGGGTTCAAACTCTGACAAAAAATTTAACTCAAGTATACACATATGAGAATCTATAAAGAACTTGTCTCCTTGGCCCTTTAAAAATTTAGAAAACCTTTTTAACAATAATGAATTTGCATATCTTCGGAAAATGATGAGTTTTCCAAATCCATCAACTATGATAGAATGGTGCTGGAAAGGAAAATCCGTGTAAGGGAAATTGAATTGGAAGTAACAGTTCCTCGTTAGTGCTCATCGAGCCCAGGAAACCATAGAACAGGGCAAAGTAAATGCTGGAAACATACCTACAACAACAATTACCACATAGAAGTACAAAATTATTTAATAGGCACATATCCAATAGAAATTAATAGTGAATAGATACCCAACACACTGTAGGATGAGGAAAGGATGAATTACATGTCTATTGGTTGCAAAAAGATGCCTCATTCCTATAACTAAGTCCTTCACATGAAAACCCCAAAAACATTGGTGTTAGGGAAAATGAACTCAAAATTTCTGTAAATAAGCTAGCTACGATTATAGGGGTGGGAAGTTTTACCTGTGATACCAGTTGGAGGACCAAGGGTGACTACTCGTTGGTCGTTGGAACCCCAAGTCAGCCATGTATCAATTCTCATCTCATTTCCATGCAAAAAGGAAATGATAACCATGCTAAAGACAAAAGAGTTTAACTATCAACATGGAACTATAGAAAACGTCGAAGAAAATTACCTGAGTGAATGAAACCTGTAAGAATGGCCACCTTTGTTTCGAACCGAAAATTTGACACTAGAATTAAAGGCAAATGGAGAAAAAGAGAAGGCAAGTAGAGCCACCTTAACGCTAGAGAGACCACAAATAATGACAAAAACCCTGGTTTGAACATGGATACCTTGCAATGAAAAATAACGACAACAAATACATGTAGTGGTGGTAGCAGATGAGGCCACAAATCATTGTTACAGAGCCCTCAACTACAATGGCAGAACAACAAACCAAATTACTGGAGGGACAACAAAGAAATGGACTAGGGTTTGAAAGGATGGTTTTACACCCTTGATGTGTATAAAGAGATCTAGGTCATTGGTGTTCCATCGTCTTGACCATTGTGAGGTCCATGTGACATGGTACCCAGCTCACATGGGTCGGGACACATGTAATGTGCCAGTTGGATGTGTGCTGAGGGTGTGGAATACTTTTGCATAGAGCAAGAGTTCAACCATAGTAAGAGTTAAACATAGTCATACTCTAACGTAACAAACCATGATGAGGGGTCAATTACATGTGCCATTAATATTGAAATAAATGGTAGTCATATAGTTATTAACTATAAAACAATTGTTACACATATAGTTGTTGACTATGAAGCAAGTGGGTGGCATACAATTTTATTAACTTGAATGCAGTGTTTTGTACATAATGGGAGGAAACACATATTTACATCTAGCTCATTATAAGTGAACTTAAATACATAGAGCTAGACCAACATGAAGTGGAATATTCCTCACCAAATTTTAGACGAGCGCTAGGTAGAGGAAGCATTGATTTCCATTGAAAGTCAAACAAAATGTGGGCAACCACAATCATGATGTAGATACAAATATATTCATGCAATTAAAAAAGTACAATAAGTGTTGCAACTTAGTTGCATTACATTTTATGGAATTCACCATATGTCATAGTATGATTTTGGTATGGAGTATAATGGAGACTTATTGTAAGTTAGGTCACTAAAAATTGGTATTAGAGCACTAGTTACCACACTAGGCTTAAGATAAAAGGCACCACCATAGTTTTAGAGTCAGAAGTAGTAGAAGTAAATCTAACTTACTGATGGTAATTGGTATGCTTCGTAGGGTGCATAATTGAAGTAAATTTCTATAGAATGATGGAGAACTCTCCTCCAACTATCATTGGTGGGGAGGATTTGAATGTTGAACAAGGTGAAAGTAGCACCTCACTACCTTCTCGGTTCATGGATATAGTCAGAAATATAAAACATGAATTATCACAACTCTAGAGTAGTAATGAACAATTATTAAAAGCTAGTGAGGGAGAGGAGAAGTGCATTAGAGAATGGATCGAGAAATATAGCCACAAAAGTATAAAGAGGAAATGGTTAAAAAGAAAGAACACCGGTATAGAATCTAAAAAATTTGAAAGAGAAGAGTCAGTTCATAAATCTACAAAATTATGTAATGGAAAGAAGAAGATGGACTTATAGGGGGATTTTAGGAACACCAAACCTCCTACCTATGATGGGGAAAGGGAGGAGGATACAAAGGCATGGTTGTTGAACATCATTAAATATTTCTAAGTGTATGAGTATGAGAGCAATATAAAGGTACACTTGGCTATTTATCAACTACAGGGTAAAGCTACCCTCTTGTGGGAAGAGGTAAAGAATATGTAGCTACTAGAAGAGAAGACAATTTTGTGGGAGGAATTCTAGAAACAATTCCAGTAATGGCACGTGAGTGAGCACTAATATGTTGACTGAGCCAAAGAATTTCATGAATTAAGGCTAAGAAAACTGACCATGGATGCTTTTGTGGCTAAGTTTAAAAATTTTATACGGTATGTACAATACGTTAAAGAGGAGAAGACCAAATTACATCGGTTCCTACATTTTTTCTAGCATGTTATAAGGAGAGAATTGAGTTTGATAACCCAAAATGTATGGATTGGGTGGTGAGGAAGGCTATATTGTGTTATGAATATTTCAAGAATAGAAGTGAAGGTGGTAAATCATGGAAAAATAAAGAGACAACCGAGGTGGGAAGGAGCAAAAAAAGACAAAAATCTTACTACCTCAAAAATTTTGGCAAGGATCATCAAAGGAAGAAGTTTAGAAAAAGTAACGCACTTCCACTTGCACAGTCTTATACTGGTTCAAAAACCACATAATTGAACACCAAGAAAAAAAAATATAAAAGAAAGGGAACCATTGAGATGTTAGGGTTGTGGTGAGCCACAATTTCTAAGGGATTGTCCACATAATCCTATGTTGATCTAGAACATTTAGGTTGTCCAAGAAGCAACGCCCCTGAATGACATTGCCCATAATATTCCTAGAATTAGCATAGCATTGTAGGAAAGACAAGATAAGGACCAATATACTATGATTGAGATCGAAGGCATTATACTAAACCAAATTGTGTCTATTTTAATTGATCCTGGGGTTAGTTTAAGCTACATCAGCCCTCAACTTCTGGAAATATGTAATCTAAGATTTGATAATTCATAACTTCATGGTTGGTCCAATTGGAAACTAGTACCAAAATAAAACTAACCACTTGAATAAAACAATGTCTCCCTAATTTAAATTGGTATCCTATAGTAACAAATTTGAATATTCTTCCCTTAGGTCCTTACAATCTGTTGATAGGCATGGACTAGTTGGAAAAGAAAGCAACTCTTATAATTTTCCTAGAGAAAATGGTTATTTTTGTTGATCAAAATGGACACACATTGTTAATTAGAGGGAAGCCAAAACTAGTATCAGTCTGGAAAGTTTTAGCCTTAAAGTAGAAAGGAAGTGCAATAGAAGGATGCCAGTTGTATATGGTGTAGGTGGAGAATAGTGACCAGTCAATAGAAAAGGGAAATTCAAATACTTTATTAGTCATTAAGTAATTTCAAGATGTATTTATAGAAGAAATTACGAGGTGTAGAAAATATGATGGTACGTTAACCCGATAATGCAATATAAATCAAAGCAGAATACTATAACCTACTTCTACTATCAGTTTGCAAAATCTTAAATATGGAGCTAAAAAATATAACCGGAAGAAGAATCAATGGCACAATACACATGAAAATTCTTTGGCAAAAGCCTCAGCTAAAAACCCCACACTATTTTATTAGCATACATGGTGGAAATACATGCAAATTATACAAAGCCTTAGCTCTCACAACTAGCCAGCTCTTAGTACAATCCTCACAGATGCTCGTAGGAAATCTTGGCTTCTCTATAGCCTTCCCCTTTACCCTCCAAGGTCTTATTTCCTTGCGTTATTCATTGTGGATGATTAGCCTCTTACCAAGTGGAACACCTCTTCAAAATTGCCGAATCCTCAAGGATAAATCCTTGACTGCATGGATGAGTTTTGTCCATGAGAAAACACATGTAACTAATAGTACACTCTCCTTGACATTAATCTCAACTGGGTCTTTCTCAGAATATACATGCATGAGTTTCTAATGAGGGAACCTTCAGTTAACTGGAGTAGCACTAGTTGAGTGCATTAATGCATCAATTTACTGTTAACTCACTATTAGTTCCTCAAATAGTTTCGAACTAATTTAACTAGAATTAACTCATTAAACTGATTTAACTAATTACAACTCAAATATAACAAATATATTATCTCCTTAATTTAAGGGATAACTCTTACATGACTTAATTAATTATTTCCAAGTAGTCGTTAAGACTAAATTCAATTTTAATTCACAATTTAATTCAAGGACAAATTAAATTGGAATATTCTTGTTTCCATATTTCAACAGTCCCTCTAAACAGGAAAGAGATTATCTACCACCCCGATCTTATCTCTGTGAAACTTGAATTTACACTTTGAAAATGCCTTTGTTAAAATGTCAGCATCTTGCTCCTCTACTAAAATATACTACAGCAACATGATCTTCCTCACTTGTGGAAATCCATGGGCAACAAATCTTGCCTTATGCTTCTCCACACCACCATCAGCAGCTTGTATTGCCTTGTAAAGCCAACGAGAACTCACAATCGACTTGTCCTCCGGTCTCGGAACCATGTCCCTAGCACTGTTACGAACTATGGGTCATACTCCTACACCATAGTATTAACCTAGATCGGTTGTTGCACTGCTTCCTCAAAGGAAGATGGCTCGGTCTCAACACATTCCCTATCAAGGGCCATGTATCCAGTGTACCTCTCAAGTGACCTCCTCTGTCTGCATTGAGAAGATGGTGCTCCCACATTCTGTCTTGCATCCTCCAACAATCTGTCAGCTTCTCTTGTGCACTTCCATCCATCTCTGGAAGACTTTTCTTGAGTGAATGTCTCCACTCCTGGAATCTTTGCATGCGGCTACTTCACATCAGTCTGAGGCTCCTCCTCCTTAGGAACCAACAGTTCCTCCACAACCTATAGCCAGAGCTCCCTCTTAAGGGAAACTCACATGGCCTTCTACTCATCAAACTTGAGATCTTTGCAAACCATTGTCCTCTGACTGGTAGGCAAGTACACTTGATAGTTGTGAGCTATGCCAGTGTACCCCACAAATATCCTAAACTCTGTTGTTGGCTCAAGCTTCTTCCATGCATCCTTTGTCACATAGCAATATACCGATGAGCCAAAGATCCTGAAGTGACCCACATCTGGTCTCTTACTGGAGAAATCTTCCTCTAGTGTCTTCATCCCATGCATGTGATGTGTGCTTCTATTCTGCAAATAGATTGTTGTGTTGCATGCCTCAGCCCACAAGTTAAGTGGTAGGCCTTGGTCATGCAACATTGGACATGTTGCCACTACAATAGTTTTGTTCTTCCTCTTGGCCACCCCATTCTACTGTGGGTTATGAGGTGCCATCAGCTCTCGTTTAATTCCTTCCGTTGCATAGAAGTACTTAAAATCTTGAGAGACATATTCTCGACTGTTTTCACTTCTCAAGGCCTTGATCTTCTTCCTTGACTCTTTCTCAACCAAAGCTTTGAACTCACAAAACATTGTGAAGGTTTGGTCCTTCTTCTGCATGAAATAAATCTAGCATTTATGAGAATAATCATAAATGAAAATCACATAATACCTTTGCTTTGCTATGGATTCCATCAAGAATGGTCGACACAAATCAAAATGAACTTGCTCTAAAATAGCCTCTGCCCGGCTATCTTGATCATGAAAGGAAGACTCAGTGTACTTTCCCAAGGTATAACCTTTGCATGTATCAACTTGCTCAAGTTTAACTTTGCGAAGTCCTATAGATAACTACTACATTATCTTCAAAGCTACATGATGCAAATGGCCCAACTGCATGTGCAACAACTCACCAATGTCTTTGCTTTACACCAATTATGCTTTCGTACTCAATGCTACACAATCTTCTACCTCTGGTGTATAGAGATTCTTTACCCGAATGTTTGACCCATGTCTATGTGTCTTAGGAACTCCTTTCCTTTCCTAAAGGCAAAATCAGAGCCCTTGTCCTCCAATATTGCGACCGATACCAAGTTCTTCTTCAGTTCAGGGACATACATCACATCTGTCAAGGTGAGAGGAGCTCCATGCTCCCTCTGAAAGGCAACCATGCCGACTCCTAAAACACTATACCTTCCATCGTCATCCATGTCTATGCACATCTTGAGGTTTTTCTCCTTCAAGGCACTGAATAAATTTTATCCCCAGTCATGTGGAATGAGGCTCCACTATTAAGATACTAGAGAAAGCCCATCATCAATTACACCATGCATGTGATGAGGGTAAAGTCCATTTCAAACTGAGAGGCCAATGCCTCACCTTTCGATCCTTCTAAGGATCCCTTCATGGACACGTTCGATGGGAAATTAGTCACATAATGTCCCATCTTGTGACAATTAAAGTATCTTACTTTATACATGTCACCCTTCTTCGCTCCATGAGAAGAATCCAATTTGAAATGGGAAGCCTTGCCCTTCCATTTCCTTTCCTTACTTGCTAAAGCCATATTTTCTTCATCATCATTCTTGGAGGAAGAACCATCTCGTGTGGTCCTCCTGATCTCCTCTTGCATAAGATCCGACAACAGTTATTCCCAATCTGAGAGTTTCTCCCTTTCATTCATAGATTCTCGGTAGCTATTCCAACTCTTTGGAAGGCCAAGGAGACAAGGCTCACTATATCATCATCAGTAGTAGTTATTCCCACACTACCAAGCTCATCTCTGCACGTGGTGAGCTTGTTCAGATTTGTGGAAATAGTATCACCCTTCCCCATCTTGATTCTTCGAAGCTTATCCTTAAGTGCCAATTTCCTCTGGTTGTTATTATTCTGGTATGGGTCCTTCAATGTATTCCACATTGAAAATGGAGTATCCTTCCCATGGAGACTCAAGACAATATGGTGTTGAACTCCCTCAAGGATGATTCATCTCGTCTTCGCCACACACTTCTTCCACTCAGCCAACTCTTGTGCATTAGTTGAAGCTAGCTTTGGTATTTCTTGATCAATGAATTCCTTAAAGCCATTGTCTTCTAATACATCCTCCATTCTATCTTTCCATGCTATGTAATTCGAGCTACCTTCCAAAGAATACTCAAGTCTCAAGCCATAGAATTCCATTGGCCAACCTTGAAGTATGATATGAATTCGATTTTCACCTGTAACCCCGAACTTCAAACTTCAAATTCTCTTCTCAGTATATTGTTGACAGTTTCGATACCATGTAGAAAATATGATGGTAGGTTAACATGATAATGCAATATAAATAAAATGAAAAGATTATAACCTACCTCTATTATCAATTTGCAGAAGCTTACAGATCAAGCTGAACAATATAACCAGAAGGAGAAGAATCAATGAAACAATACACATGAAAATACTTTGGGGAAAGCTTCAACTAAAAACCCCACACTATTGTATTATCATACATGGTGGAAATACATAGAAATTATACAAAGCCTTAGCTCTCAAAACTAGCTAGCTCTCAGTACAATCCTCACAGATGCTCACAGGAAATCTTGGCTTACTTCCAGCATTCTTCTTTACCCTCCAAGCTCATATTTCCTTGTGTTGTTCCTTGTGGATGATTAGCCTCTTACCAAGTGGAATACCTCTTCAAAAATACGCAATCCTCAAGGATAAATCCTTGACCACATGCATGAGTTTTCTCCATGAGAAAATACATGCAACTGATAGTACATTGTCCTTGACATTAATCTCAACTAGGTCTTTCTCAAAATATACATGCATGAATTTCTGATGAGGGAATCTTCAATTAACTCGAGTAGCACTAGTTGAGTGCATTAGTGCATCAACTGACTGTTAACTCACTATTACTTCCTCGGATAGTTTGGAACTAATTTAATTGGACTTAACTTAGTAAACTGAGTTAACTAATTAGAACTCAAATATAACTCAATCTTATCTCCTTAATTTAAGGGATAACTCTTCCATGACTTCAGAAATACTTCTAACTTGAATTTCTCTGACTAATTAATTTAAAATAAATTAATTAATTAATTCCATGTAGCTGTTAATACTAAATCCGATTTTAATTCACAATTTAATTCAAGGACAAATTAAATTGGAATATTCTTGTTTCCATATTTCAACACGAGGTTACCCCCACATAGGGACATATATTTTACTATTTATTTAGTACTCAATGTCATTCCTGTGTCTAGAGCCTTATATTGAATGAGCACACCAGAACTGTTGGAACTAAAAATGCAATTACAGGAACTCTTGAATAAGGTATATTTATGGCCTAGTGTTTCACCATCGGGGGCACCTGTACTTTTTGTCAACAAAAAAGATGTCACATTGAGAATGTGCATTTATTATTTTCAGTTGAATAAGTTAAAAATAAAAAATAAATATCCACTACCTAAGATATCAAAAAGAGAAACTTTAGAACCAGGTATGGCCATTATGAGTTTGTGGTGTTACCTTTTTTCCTCAGAAATGTACCAACAACTTTCATGTGCTTGATCAATAGTGTACTTCAACCCTACCTCGATAAGTTTGTACGAGTGTTCATAGATGGTATTCTACTGTATTCAAAGAATCAAGAGGAGGACAAAGAGAATTTGAGGCTAGTGTTACAAATTTTAAGAGAGCGCCAACTATATGCATGACTCATCCAATGTGAGTTTTATAAAGATAGAATAACATACTTTGGACATGTTATTTCCAAAACAGGTTTATTTTTGGATCTTGAAAAGATTGAGGCTAACATGAATTGACACATACCAAGGGATATATCCACAATTCTCTCATTCATGGGAATTACAAGATGCTATGGAAGGTTCATAGAAGCCTTCTCGATATTATCCCATCCTACCACTTCCTTGCTAAAAAAGGGGGTGAATTTTGAATAGACAACCGAATGTCAAGAAAGCTTTCATAAGCTGAAAAATTGTTAATTACAATGCCTATATTAAAAATCGTAGATCCAAGTAAAGAGTTCATAGTATGTATCGATGCCTATTTTTGAGGTCTTAGAGGAGTATTGATGCATGATAATGTTGTAATAGCTTATGGGTCCAGGAAGTTGGAAGTACACAAGAGAAAGTATGCAGTGTATGATTTAGAATTAGCTATAGTGATACATGAGCTTAAAATGTGGAGACATTATTTACTTGGAAATAAATTTATACTAGTAACTGATCACATCAGTCTGAAGTATTTTTTCATCTAGCCATACTTAAATGTTAGGCAAGAAATATGGTTTGCATTCCTCAACACTTTCGACTTCGAAATATGACAGGTAGATGAAAAGGAAAAAAAATAGCAGATTCTCTAAGAAGGCATGCTCATGTTGTGTTAGGGATATATGTTAGTAGTGTAGATATATAATTTCTATATAAGGTGAATAAGTGAATACATCAAGGAACTCAATACTTAGAAATTTAGTGTATGATGAAAATTAAGAAAAATTACTCACTTACTAGAATCGTTTGTATATGCCTAATGTGAGCACACTAAAACAAACAATACTAGATGAGTATCACTAAATACCTTACATGGGTCATCCCAATTACCAAAAAATGATTATCACATTAAGGAAAAGATTTTTATGGTCAAGTATGAAGAGGAATGTGGACGAATATCTAGTAAGGTGCATAAAATGTTAACAGGTAAAGGTGGAGCATCAACATTCAATCGAATTGTTGAACCATGTACCCATAGTTGAATGGAAGTGGAGGAAATTTCAATGGACTTTATCACTGGATTACCAAGGAAAAAATGCCAACATGATTCTATCATGGTGGTAGTAATCTTGTCGAATAAAGCTGCCCACTTTATATCATTGAAATCTATGTTTGGGACTACCCAGATAACTAATATTTTCATGAGAGACATATTTTTCCTACACGAAATACCCAAGGTAATAGTGTTAGAAAAAGATGCTAAGCTTACCTCCAAGTTTCGGAGTGAACTATTGGGAGGTATGGTAACACAATTGAACTTTACTACAACATATCACCCACAAATGGATCGGAAAACATAAAGGACCAATCGGATTTTGGAGGATATGCTAAGAATGTATATTATGAATCAACCTATCAAGTGGGAGAAATTTATGCATTCAATAGAATTTGTGTATAGTAATAGTTACCAAGCTTCTATTAAAATGAGCCCCTTCAAGGCTTTGTATGGAAAAAAAAGCAACACACACCTGACCTAGAGTCAACCAGAAGATGAGATAATATTGGGGCCAGATGCCTTGTAGGAAATGGAACAATTTTTGTGAAAATCATACAGAACATCATAACAACACAAGATCGGCAGAAAATTTATGGACACAAAAAGAGAGTGCATAAAGAGTTCAAAATTGGGGACGGTGTATGCTTGCTGATAAAACATGGGAAGAGTAGTCTAAGTATATGAATGTGTGCAAATTTGGCACCATGATTATGTGGGCCTTTTTAAATCTTGCCTAAAGTTGGCCCATTAGCCTATCAGCTAGCTTTACCCAATCATATTAGAGTTCAAAACGTATTTCATGGGTCTTTATTAAAAGAATATGTTCATGATAATTCTCATGTGATTTATTGGAATCTGAGACAAGTGGAACCCTAAGGAGACTTCCTTCCTCACTCACTTTGTATCTTGGATCAGAAGGAAACTGTGATCTAGAATCGAGGCATCGCTCAGGTTAAGGTGAAATGGAAACACTTTACTCCTCATGAGGCAACGTGGAAACGGGAAGATAACATGAAAGAAGCCTACCCAACAATGTTTCGGTGAAAGGCAAGGAAAAATGAAAAGCGAGGGTGGTATTATTTTGGAGAGGGGGAAGATTTAATACACCTTCGTGATTATAGAAATATTTTATTTTGTATTTTACTACTTTTAGTATGTTGGCAAATGAGCCATGATAAACTGATTATGAGGAACATTTTATGTAATTAAACAAATAAATTATTGAATAAATATGGAAATTGTGGGGAAGGAAATGTTTGAATAAAAATATGTTTTGCCAAATCTAAAGTGGATCAGATTTGAGTAAAATTCCTTAAATAAATATACTCAATCAAATATAAATACTGCGAAAAGCACTATAGGAGAGAAAAACAGGCTTTATGAGGAAAAATAAAAGAAAATCCTGGCTAAAGGGTTAATAGATCCCTAAAAGGCGGGACAGCACCAAGGAAAAATCTATGGGAAAAGTAATGTTTAAAAGACATTATGTGGAATCATAGGGGGTTACGGATTCCAGGAAAGATAATCTTAGCTCGTAGGGGATTAAAGGTTGGTCCAAGGTTGGGTGGATTAGTGTTGTCTCAGACATGATTTCTAGACTAAATTCCTGGTTAGAGATTATGATTACTATTTTTATTCATATTATGGATTAGAGTTAATAATATTTGTCACATCATTAGAATTAGTATTAATTTCTGTTATGAGAATGTTCTCAACAATTTTCTTTTATGAAGATGAATATCTACAAAAAGAATAGAATTGTAATGCTCAACTATGTGAATATATTTAGTGCTTTGGTTAGGGGAACAAAGAGTTTAATACATGTATGATTACAACAACAATGTTAAGAAAATATAAGGGCAGTTTTCACATAAAGGCCCATGTGAAAATTTTCTTGTAGGTGGGGTTACATGTGCAGTTGAACGTTTAGTTGCATGAGTAAATTACGAGTAGGGAATTATAGCTTTGAATAGATACCTGGTAGGATTCATTAAACTATGGTTTATGAATGTGTATGTTAGAAAAATGGTTACATTTGCAAGTACATTGTTGCACTGTAAATGTTAAACGAAAAAATGTAAACTTGGGCTATGATTTGTCTGTATAGCATGACATGTATAACACGAACTAGCATTGCAAAGGAAAAGACAGTGAAGAACCCAAAACTATAGACAAATACTACATGGCCAAATGGAACACCATACAATAACTTTTGGAAGGAATCGATGGGTAAGTACTTTTCCCCAAGTGTATCAGCATATAACCACTATAATTCTAAATGATAAAAGTTAGAAGAGAAAGGATTCTTGAGGTTGGACTAGGAGCAATTTGACATGCAGGATTGTGGTAATCCTCAACAACAACACCCAAGTGAGTGGAAAAGGGTTAATCCGAGGGGTCAGGTTGAATCAATAGAAATTCCACCATATTTCCCACTCAAATCCTCACATAGCTCGTAACCCAAATATTATTGGAATAAATCCCATTAGCTATTATTATTTCAGGAAAGGAAATTAACAGGTAGAAAATTGCTACATGTTCGCAACAAAATATTATCATAGTCTAAGAATGTTGAACTGGAAACACCAAGCTAATGATCCTTGTTCACCTTACAGACTAGTGGAAACCACATGGAATCAAACTCTATTTATTGACGTTAGACTTCATTATGAAACAAATTTAATTAATAATTGTATATTTCTTTGCATAATCTTTTAATTAGCATACGCAAAAAAAATGCCACAAGGAACGTGGGAATGGGGAAATAAGTACTAAGGAAAACCCACAAAAGAAGTTGCTAGGAGTATAGAAATTTAAGCCTGAAGCACATGAATTTAAGGAAGAAATTATCATAGAATGAAACACAAAGGCATACCCATAGTCCCTGAAATGCAACTCCTCATGTAAACTATATATTACAGTATAACCAAAGGTAGATAAAATTACTAAATTTAGCATGGGCTGGTTGTGATCAACACTAGCATTGTAACACCCCCCCCCCCCCCCTTGTGTACTACATTATTGAAAACCTAAGCTAACTTAAAGCTAGGTGTGATATCCTCCCATATGTGTTTAATGTTGTAAACATAAGCTAAGGAAAGCTATGTTTGATACCCTCCTTTATGGGTTAACCTATTCAAAACCTAAGCTGAGGAAAGCTAGGTTATATGTAATATGAAAAGAAAATGTGTTTTTAGATAAATTAATAAAATAAATCACTTGGAGCGTGGAGCACCAAGAGAGAGGAGATGCTTTCCAAATCCCATGAGGAATGGGATAGAGATGAATCATTCATGATAAGCTTCTATATGTGATTCTAGATAAGTGTAAATGGATTGGATATCCATCAGATGGATGGGAGATAAAGATCCATCTGACATAAAAGCTTTTCAGGAGATAAAGGCAAGCTTTTATGTGGAAAAGCACTGTGTGAGATAAAGACGGGCTTTTCTGGATAAGACCTAGGAAAATGGAAAAATCCATAAGGTGAGATGCTGCTAATAGTAGCTAAATCATGAAAGAGGGTATTAAATACCTAGTGCATTGATCAGTTGATGACAGTTGATCATTGGCAAGATCTTTGGCTTGGAGAGAATCAGAGGTGATTCATAGCTAGAGTTTGGCTGGTGGTTCTTCTCCCTCCAAGTGTGATTTAGTTGGTGTCATTTGCATGGAATGCTTGTATGTGGACTCTTACTCTCACTCTATTACTATTCCAATTTTCTTATGAGGAGTTATCTTAGTACCGAGAATATTTCAATGAATTACATGTGCTTGGATATTAATAGATTTAATGATGTGTCCCTCTATTCTGATGAGATTTACTTGCATGGGATCTGTTTCATGTTTAATCCTTACTTGATAAGATGTTAAATCATAGAAGTCATTTATATGGATTACTTAATTTTTTCGCTTATGGAAATAATGGATGGAATAATGCATGTGACTCACATGTGATCACATATAAATGTTAAGGTTATTATGACCATATTTACATTTGATAAGGAGGGATAGTAAGCTTGGTATTATGCATGTGGAACAGTTATGCGGGAATGTCTCTCATAGAACTGTTGATGATTCACCACTATCTATGTCATGCGTAAGGAAGCGTGATACTCTGGCATGTTGCATAAAGAACTGACGATGCCATGTCGCATACAGGTATTAGTATTTTTAAGCATAGTTCCTTCAACATTTATTCCAATTATGGTGAGTTAGGGATATCAAAGAGTTCTAATAGGTCTATGTTATAAATTAACCCTTCTCCTAGTTGTGTCTTAATGATTAAGGGTTGATATAAAGAGTATTTTAATTACTATATTTGTAATTATTTATTTAATACACTTGATGGCCACTAAGAACTCAAGTGTAAATGAAGAAATCTTTAATTGAATGGAGTCTACGGGAAAAATTTCCAGGTAGGCTAAAGAGGTTCCTTACAAATGGTATCAGAGCTTCAAGTTTAAAACTTGGTGCCTATGGGCCAATACACCTTCGTAGGAGATGAAAAAGTTCAAGCCCTCATTTTGCCTCACTACTAAAAAGTGTACTAGGGGATCTAGGTATAAGTGTCAAATCTGCAATGATTCTTCAAGATTGAATGTAAATATTAAAAATATTTTAGTTAGAGGAATGTGGAGCACATATGCACAATTCTTGTTGTATGCATCATGAACAAGAGTTACCTATGTTGACACTGGAATTGTCTGTCAGGGGATATTATTTATTTCTATTCTTAATTAGTGTATATGTGCGACCAACAAAATTGTTGACTATAGGCTCATACAATAACAAATTGTTGGGTAGGAGGAGGGATATTAGATAGTGTTAATGGGAGAGCTCTTAATAATCCTGGATTACGCATTGGTTGGCATTGGTGGGGTTTTGTGTCATTGATGATGGATAGATTGGGCACTCCACCTGATTAGTCAATGAAACCCTTCCTTGTGGGTGTCACTTCACACTTGGCCTTAATGCATCGTTGACTATTATTAATTTGTAATCGCGTTGTTCATCAATGTTCGATTATGCTCAACATACAATTCAAGGTTAGAATGGGTTTTTTTGAGTATAACATTGAATAATGCCTCTACTCTCACATATATGGAAATGGCTTGGATCATTGTTACCCAATCTGAATTATCGGGTGATAGTATTTTTTTCAAATGATTTGCAAAGATTGATAGTTAGGAAAATTTCAACTATATCACCTAGTTTGAAACCTCCGAAACCTGCACAACCATTGATATGGTGTGCATAGTTCTGAATGACTGTCTCTTGCATCAAAATTTATGATGCATAAATTAACATACTATCGCCGCAGAGGGGAATTAATTCCTCTCTAAGTTGGCCATAAAGGTTGAAGTAAGGAAGAGTTTTTTCATACCACTAATGGTTAACGGAGTCCCGCCTTGGAATCCTGCTCTGTATTAACCGGAAGTTTCACCAATACACTATTGGTCTAGGGAAAAATAAAACTGTGCTTGTAAGTTTAAGGAATTATTTAAAAGAATCCAAGCAACAATATCTTTAAAAGCACAAAGTTAAGAGTTAAAGTCAATAGAAAGACATGTGATTGATGTGATGGTAATTATCCTTGGTTGAAACTTTATGCCCCACTAGATGTTGAAGTAGCATTTTGTTGGGATGTGGTAATGCTTAACCACAATTCTAGCATTACATTAAAAAACACAAAAACAAATCACCTTCCGGATGGAATCACTGTAAGATTTCTATTTCTTTTCAGTAAAGATGCCTCTCTATCTACCAAACTCATAGTTGATGGTAATTTTCTAGCTCCCTATGAAAATTTAGAAGGGGAGAATGCAAGATGGAGTTCATTCCATTACCCATGGATGTTGGATATGTTCAGATGAAGCTCATTACATTACCAATACGAATGTTGGATATGTTTGACCTTATCTTCGACCTTGGAAACATCTGTGAGAACACGACCCATCCAATTGTTTGGAGAGGTACTAAATTCTTCAATCCCAAAAGTCAAATTTGAACTTTTGAATATAGAAATGTTATCCATGATCACACTGGTGTAGTGGTGTTCTATCAACCTTAATTTGCTCAGGCTACAACATTAATTGTCAACCGAGGGTAGGTCTTGCTGTTTCAGTGGAGTTCGCACTATCTATGCCTATACACTCCAGCCAAGCATAAGAAAGTGTAGAAAATTGTAAAAAATGTAGCTAATCTAAATTACTGAATCAATCTGGTATCCATATATAAAAACAATCCACATAATTAAATCGCAACTCCCAGCGATTGAAATAAAGGCGGAACACACCTAGAACTAACATCTATTCTAGCTGGTTACTATTCCTTTGTTATTTAACTCTATGTAATGACATAATATAAATGGAAACAACAGCAAATGAAATCCACGATTTGTACAATGACAATGAGAAACCATAAATCAATAAACTAAACTGAAATGTACACTACCTAATAATAGCAATCCCTGCCAAAGAGGAGGGCCCTTCCTCCTCAGCATGGCGCAGGAAGAACACAAAAAGTGATTAACAAATCAGTTGGAAAGAAATAACAACATCATCGTGCCAATTGGTTTTAAAATAACTTTAGGAATTATATAAACAGAGTAATAGTACTCTTCTATATGCTGCCTCTGATACATAAAAAGCCAAGTCTTTTATAAGTATTACATCCCGAAAATTAGAAAACAGATAAGTCATGAGAATCTTTGATTCTCATGCTAATCCAAAAATAAAAAATTTGCAACCTACTACTAGATAAAAATACAATACTTACAAATTCTTGAGCCTTGTTGCCTCAAAAATAAACAATCCTACTACCAGCAGCTATTATGTGGAATAGTACCCACATTTCCAACTTTAGTGCAACAGTATTGAGGAAATGATGGTTTGGGCTGACGTGGCATAATTGAAGACAACATTGTTGGTGTAACGATGGATCCACACGAGGTGTAACAACACCCGATGTGTAAAAACTTGTAATTAATACCGATATGTAGTAGCAATCTGTAACATAAGCCACATGTAACAACAGTGATCTGTAGCAGCACCTAGTAGGTAGCAGTGATATTTAACAACACTCATGGTGTAACAGCAAATTGTTCTACCCTTTCCTGCAATTAACTCCTACTGCCTATTTGCATCAGCGAGCCAACACCTAAAAAAGATAAACTTTTCATCATGCTCCTTCAATGCTCGTCCAGTTAGCCACAAAAAGAAATAAAGCCTCATATTTTTTTCGGTAAAATACATCAAAGTAACATGACAGTAAAATGGATTAAAAAGGTAAGAAAATAGGGAATTTGATCATATAAGGGCACAAATATGAAGGACAAAAAGGTAAAAACAAGGGAAAGAAAGTGTAGAAAATGGGTGAAAAACTACGCCCAACATCTCGTCCTGACTGAAGCCACTGCATGTCCCCATGTAGAAACTCAGACCCTTCTATTGTGCCCGAGATGGAAATCTATAAAATTATATGTAGTAGCAATATCATCGTCTGGAGATCTGAATCCTTGATTGGCCACTAACTCATGTGGTCAAGATTCCTCTTCATAATCACATAATTGATAATCGGGTTGATACTCCTCCAATGGCAAGAAAATCAGAGGGAATATGAACTGGAGGCCAATCTAGAACACCCCAATGTCAACACAATCTCAGCGTATTCCCACACTCATGAAACAATAGTCAAAAAGTTCTTATACTCAAATGGGTCCCCTTCCTGCAATTCTACACTGCAAGCTTCAGTGCGTTTGAGACATCTGACAATGTTTCTTCTGTAGATGGCCAACTGATCTCTCCTTTCTGAAGTGCTCAGGAACAACATGAAATCTCACCGCAGTTCATAGGCCATTCCTAGTTCAACCCAGATGCGTAGTGTTGTCCTTTCCTTGTTGGTCTCTATTGTCTTCTTAGCCTATTGCCACTCAATCTAATTTCTCATAAATGAGAGGAATGCCTACAACTGCAAATCTCCCATGAAACAAAGGATCATCACCACCAACTTTGTGCTCATGTATTCTCACGTCATCTTGTGCAAGAATGGCTTGCACAGCAAATTATGATCATCAAAATCAAAGGACTGAAAAGTTTCCACAAAGGTGCGGGTAAAAGAACCCAAATAGGACCTGTTCTCATAAAATTCCCTCAACTGAAATAAATAGTAATGTTTGCATAGGAACAAAGGGTATGACAGGGATGGCGGCCTGCATGATAGTAGGTTTAGAGCGAGGTCGTGGAGTCTGGTCTTATCAAATGTTAGGTCAAGGACCTCCTAATGCAACTAATATAGTTGTTCATCATTTTTCTTCATCATTTATTTATGCCTTTGTGCCTCCTCTTTTCTCTCCCATTCTTCCTTCAACGATTTCTCTTGCAGTGAATCCATCATATTCTTATGCACATTGAGTGGAATGACTCCCTCATGTAGAGAAATTGACAACTGCTTCCACTTTTGTAACTATGCCAATAACAATAATTTCTTAGAATATTATCCTTCAATAGGACCCAACGTTCTCCCACATGCATCATCAACTAAAGGTAT
This sequence comes from Pinus taeda, assembly GCA_000404065.3. Classification (NCBI taxonomy): domain Eukaryota; kingdom Viridiplantae; phylum Streptophyta; class Pinopsida; order Pinales; family Pinaceae; genus Pinus; species Pinus taeda. The sequence continues at coordinate 76,682 of APFE031587516.1, read as the reverse complement.
AGCATCCTCTTGGGGATGAAACTGTCCCACCTCGGTTGTTGGTTCTTGTGTAACAACAACTTTGTCAGTGGATTTGACCACAGTTTCTTTATTTTCCTAGTCAGCCTCCACTCTTATTGTTGGTTGTTGTGTGAAGTAGTAATGTGTTTTTTCTCATCGTTTACCTTCGAACCAACTTCGTTCTCTGCTATCGGTTCTTGTGTAATAGGAACAATGACCATTGGTTCATAGATATTATATTTTTCTTCCTCCACTTGGCTAATTTCCTCGTCCACTACTATTCTTGGTTAAACAACAGTGTCAGCAAAGGGTTGTTGTATATCCATTACTTGATCACTCTCTGTGGATTGTGTTATCTTGGTTGTTAGTTCTTATGTATCATCAACATCCTCAACTGGTTCTAGTGTAACAGTTTCCCAGTTTTTAGTTTTGTCTCCCTCGAGGTAGTATCTACTGCACAGACTTTGAATCTGGCTTCCACCAACCTCCCAACACAGGATACACATAGAGTTCCTAAGATTTCTTCCCTTCTATCCCTTTCCACAGCTTCTACCAAAATATCCATCCCTGGGGCTCTTGGCTCTTCCTTTCCTACTGCTAGTTGTTTCCTTAATTCCTTAACCTCTTTTTCCAAAATTTCAATTTTCGATAGCAAGGATTGGGTTTTGCTCTTACCAAGTGAAGCAGGTTTTTCTGGCTAAGCTTGCTCCTCGTCCTTTTGTTTGACAACTTCCATGTTCTTTCTCAACGTAGATGGGAACTTTGGGTGTTTGCTGACCCTTATCCTCTTCTTCAACCTTCAATCACCAATTGGTTTGTCAACTGAATTCATGCTAATCCTCACTGTAGATGGCTATGGCTACTCCTTTATTACCTCTGGAGTTTCCCCAACCGTCTCTATTTTCCTTCTACGAGCAGTCCTGGGTTTTTTTTGTATGAACTCTTAACAATTTTTGCTCTGTTGGCTCAAGGCATCCAGCATGATGAGTTTAATAAGGTCATGGTTTGTAACACACATTTTTGGATGTGCAGCCATTTTTACAGCCGCGACCATGTGTCTAATATTGCCTAGCAAGAAATACGGCAGGTTAATTTGTCGCTGATGGAAGAGATGGTTCAACAATGGGAAATGGTAATCAAACAAAATTGTCACTCTTCCCTCACAAATAATGTAATTAAAGAGGAAGAGAACAACATCCGCCCATGGTTGGGGGAGTGACAGCCTATCAATTCCCTTGCCCTTCTTAACCAACAACTTACTTTCTTGAAGAAAATACCCTTTTAGTAAGGTGTCATTAACCTTCTTGGTAAACCATCTCTTCCCTTCACCTTGCAATCATGTTACTCTGGTAATAACTTCTTCCGTGACCTCCAGTTTTAGCCATCTAACTTCTATCTGGTTCCTTTCTAGGTTCTTTCCAAATTCCATGGCCACACCATTCCCTGACCCTTCCAATTTCTGGAAGAATTCGAACTAGCATATGTCTTTGGAGACCTAGCATGCCTAAGGACAACCTTCCAAGGCTTCTATAGTTCCTGGTTCGTGCCGTATCACTGCTCCACCAATTGGTTCTACAATTCAATGTTGTTTCACCAAGCTATCTTCCCTCCGATACACACTTTAGATACTTCATCCTGCACTGTTACCTTCCTCCTCTCTGACCACTCTGAATAGGGATTTAGCACTTCCAGCAAGGATAAATGATAGGGTGGTAGGGTAGCACAGGTGCAGATTTGGATTAAGATTTGGCATGCATGGTTCGTACATCTTAATGAATTTTTCTTTAATGGTGAGTCATGGGGAGGTCTCGCCAATAGTGCCCTTACCCTTTTTTGTATGATTTGGTATTAAGTAACAATGACTCCGTGACCGCGTGCCTTAATTGCTAGATTTTTCCAATAATTACAAATCATGCAATGGTCATGTCGCAAGATGATTCATTCCCCCCCCAGCTTAATTATGACAGTTGTCCTCAGCTGCCAATTAGTCATGTTAACTTACCATAATTACAAAATAAATCGAATGCAATATTACCTTTTTGATGGCATGCTTGGGTGACGTGGGGCATGGTGATGGGTGGTGCAACGTCGAATCATAGTCAGGCAGTGGGAAACACAAACTTAGATCTATTGATGAAGCTCGCAGTGATGATTTAGTTGTTTATTACAATAAAATAACTTGTTTTATTCCTAAAAATTCATCAGCTGTTACAGGTGTAACGGCCAAGATGACTGGTATATATTAATTAATTTTTACAAAAAGATAAAAACAAAATATCGTGTAATAGCACTTATCGTATGATACACTTTGAAATAACAAATGCTATTGTAGGGGGTGTAACAGTTGCCACCGAGTGGTTTTCAACTGCTACAAAAAGTTGTCTGTCTGTGCCTGCCAAAGATTTTCACAACCATATATTATTATTATTATTATTATTATTATTAAGTTATATATATATATATATTTATCATAATACGTACATTATATATATATATATATATATATATATAATATATATATATATATATAATATATATATATATGTATATGTATATATATGTATAATATATGTATATATATATATATATATGTATATATGTATATATATATATATATATATGTATATATATATATATATATATATATATATATATATATATATATATATATATATATATATATATTATATATATATATGGAAATGGTGTAACAACTGCCACTAGGTGGTTTTCAGCTATTACACTTATTGGAAAAGTTAAAATTTTTCCACCACATGGAGGCTTTCCCCTATTCTCATAGCCTGTAGATCCAAATTTTGTGACAATGCTAACAAATGAACCCTTTGAGGTAAGTTTGTGATACAACCGAAGATGATGCCCATTTGCAAGTAATGGTGTCCTTGCACTGTCAATGGTTACCAAATTTACAGTCCCATTGTTAAAGACTGCATCTTAAACCTTCAGTCATATAAGAGAGCCCAATCTCCTTTCTGGAATTGTTTCTTCTTTATAAATCTGTCATGCAACTTAGCTCTCTACTGCTAGATAATCTCTGTTTAATGGATAGCACAAAACTATTTCTCCTACAATTCGTTGAGCTAGTTCAATCTCTTCTTTTTTGCTGTAGTGAAATCCAAATTGACCTGCAATTCTATCCTTAGTGTCTTGATTTCAAACTCGATGGGGACTAAAGGGTTCTTTCCATACACAAGTTCATATGGTGAGAATCTAGGGGTGTTCCTCCATGTAGTCATGTATAACCATAACAATTCCGGAAGTTTGTCAACCCAATTTCTTCGACAACTAGCCACAGTCTTTGTAAGGATCCCCTCAATGACTTTATTAGTGATTTCGATCTCGCCATTCTCCTAACAATGTAAACTTTGAAACGGGAACTATAAACTCAAAACGGGAACTTTGGCCAAAAAAACCTCAAAAAAACATCAAAAAGTGTGTATACTAGAATGATGTTTTATTTTTTAGGCATCAATTTTGAACATGTTTTAAAAATGGCAGTGACTACGAAATTTACTATGAATTTTTTGTGCAAAATATAGCTTCAAAACAAAAGTGATGATACTGGAACAATGATTTTTTTTTTTTTTAGGGTTAGTTTTCAAAATTTTTAAAAAATGCTAGTAAAACCAAAATTTTATGTGCCAAACAAAGTTGTTTATGAGGGAAAAAACACGTTAATGTTTTTGGTAGAATATCATTTTTCTTTCCTAAGTATAAATTCAACATGTTTTCAACCATAACGTGCTAGATACAAAAGAAATTGAAATTTTTTCAACTATAAAATTAAAAAACCATGACATTATGAAAACATTACATCATTAAATGAATTTGAAAGTCATTATTTGTATATTGAATAAAACATACATTATATCTCTAATTTAATATTGCATTGTAGACATTTTAAACAATAAATTTTATCATAATTAAGACATATAATCCAACAACATAAAAATGCCTCATAACTTCTCATTTAACAACATATGGAAGTCATTAATTTTATTTGAAGATACGATGCATACATCAGTTATATAAACTGTCTTAAACAATTATTCAAAATCACTCATATTTTCTTGCACACCATCAAAATTCACATCTTCATATGAGTGACTGGATGCCGACAAAGATGTTCAATATTCTTATCTTTAATCAACTAGTGCCCCATCTGAGTCCACATGCCTACCCAACATTTCAGGTTTCAAAATTCTTCTAGATCTACCACTGGTTTCAGCAGACTCCCATCTCAACATTATTCCTTCTGGTAACAACCTTTTTAGAATCTATATCATCTTGAAGTGAAGAGTTCCTCTCTTTGTTAATTCGAAGTCATAAACAAGTATTTCAACATCCTCCAATTTTAATATGTTGATGCGGTAGCGATTTATATTTGTACCCTTTCTTTTTCTCTTTCCGCCATTTTTTTTGTCAACTACCGTCTATGGCTTATACACACCAATGAATGGGTGTATATTTGTGGCATATCAGTGTACTTCAACACTTGTAACATCTTCATCTTCTGTAAATACCTTTATAACTTTAGCAACCCATAATGGATAGTGATTGGGATCTCCATCTGCTAGCACTGCAATCATGCAACTCTCCTTAATATCCTTCATTGAACGCTTGTAAAGGTATTCCATGGCTTCACGTTGCGCACGAGATCTTCTTGAACCAATATACATCTCTCTTTCTGCTGCCTGTGAAGAATTAATAATACCTTGAGATTGTTGCTGTTCAACAATGTTTATTTCCTCATGTTCATTCGACACATTTTGTGGCCAAATAAATGGATTTTTCAAAGGTATATCTTCATTTGTTGTTGTTGAAATGATATCACTATGATTATTGAAAAATGACTCCCACCAAACTGAATTAGCAATGTCAAAGTATTCATATGTATATCTAATACATTTTTTAATTTCTTCCAGGAAACCAGAATAGTTTATATCTCTATTTTGTCTGCGTGCATTTTGAACTTCACCAACTGATTGTAATAATAATATTTTTGATGCAAATATTGGATGATCTAGAATGAACTTCAAAAATTGCAAACCTAATGACGGTGCCCATTCTGCAGTAGTTGGATACTTCTTGCCCCATATTAGTGTTTACCCATCAATTTTTTTGATACGAAATTGATGTTGGAAGCTAATGTCATTAAGTTTTTCAATGCATTTCCCCTCACCATATGATCCCAGAGTAATCCTTTGCATGTCAACAATTTCTTCCAACACATCAAAAGTAGTCTCTCGCATGTATGATTTCTTAATACATTCAATTAGTGATGGAAAGCTTCCAACTTCCTTCCTCCTCAATGTGACTGAAAAACGACTGAACATCTAATCAATATGGTCATGAGTGTGCCCAACAAGAAGGAAACCAATCTTTACCTTTTCAAAAATTCTCAATTCAACAAGCATGTTTAGACATCCAAAAACAACCTGATTTTTGTTTTCACAGCAAGTGTTGTCCAATTGTAGATACAAAACTTTAGCAAGATCACGAGACTAATGAGAAATCACATTATGAATTATGGTTATGGTCATATTTGCATCATTGTGAATATTTGGAGCTGTGAAGTACACCCTTGGCAACATTTTCCCATTGAATACCATACAACCGACCAAGTGAAACTAAATAAAATTTTCCTCCTATAAATTTTTGGGTGTGCGAACAAAATGTGGTAAAAGTGTTTTCTTCTGGTCCATACCATCAATTTTCAAACCCAAATATTTATTCATATTATCATAACACTTGTTTCGACACTTGTACAGATTCTTCCTTTCGTTTGTTTGTTGTTCGCAATGCTCCTGAAGTTCTTTGACAATTAAATCTACACAACATAAAAGAAATTCATTAAGAAATATGTTTTCATAGTTGATGACTATACAATTTTAAAAGTTAAAGTTATGAACACTTACCTCTTTCTGAGCCTTCACATTTGTCCCTTTTTTATTTAAGAGAAGCACATGTACTACAAATCCCCATCCTTGTCTTCTTAGGAATATGGACATTGTTGAATTATTTCTTGCATACATTCACAAAATATTGATATGTAATAAATCGGCCATGTCCCTCAGCACCTTCTTCATATTCTTTGTATAAGTTGTAGATTTCTCATCTCGAAAAATTATCTGGAATATGTATTGTCTCTCTATTTGGCATACACACTCCATGCTTTGAAAAGAAATCTTTCATCCATCACATTGCAGTATTTGATAATGGCCCAAACTGTCTTTTATGATGTACTTCTGAATAAAATGTGGGATCCTTTTCCAAATTTTCTTGAATTCTCGAGAGACGAAAATTCCCTATCGAATGAAACATTTTGAAAGCTTTTCTACACATAAATAAAGTCCTAATATGATAATCATAACGTGATAATGTAGATTGCATGCACCCAACTAAATATGAATTTTGCATGCTTTTATTCGTTGAAAAATATGTCTTCATGCTTTTTAATGAAAATGTGAAATCCCAATGTTTCAAGCAATCTTTTTGGCAACATTCACTTGAAATGAGAGCACTGATAGAACTTCTTCTCATCACATATTCTACGCCACCCCTTGTATAACTATAACAACTTGCATTGATATGAAAAGGTCTGCTCCTACTCCTCGATACAATATTTCTTGGAAACATCTCCATCGTTGGATCATCATTTGTATAAGGATTTTCATCATCATTAAGAGGAATGCTATCGACACTATGATCAGATCTTCTTTTCAAATATTGACTTGGAGGATATTCTTAATCTTCCCCTTCTTTAGTGCTAATGTCGTAGTCGTTAGAATTTGGACTGAATGGAAAATTTGACTCGATGTTTAATGGACATTCTTCCTCATGTGCATTGTCAGTGACTCTCATAATCCATAGAATTAGGACTACATCAAAAATGTGATTGTTTACTTATTGAAGATGCTACATCCTGTCCTTTGTCACTACTACCTTTATACTCATTAGAACTAGGACTAAGTGCATCATCCTGTCCTTCATCATTGCTTCTCTCATAGTCCTTATAATTAGGACTAAGAGGACACTGTGACACTCCATTCTTTTGAAATTCATCATCATGCTCTTCATAATTGTTGCTCTCATAGTCCTTAGAATTAGAACTAAGTGGATACCCTGACACTCCAATCTTTTGAAATTCATCGTCCTGCTCTCCATCACTGCTACTCTCATAGTCCTTATAATTAGGACTAACTGGACACTATGACACTCCATACTTTTGAAATCCATCATCATGCTCTTCATCACTACTGCTTTCATTTTCCTTAGAATTAGGACTAAGTGGACACTTTGACACTTCAATCTTTTGAAATTCGTTATCATGCTCTTCATCGCTGCTACTCTCATAGTCCTTAGAATTAGGACTAAGTGAAGACCGTGACACTCCATTCTTTTGAAATTCGCCATCATGCTCTTCAAAACTGTTGCTCTCATAGTCCTCAGAATTAGGACTAAGTGGACACCGTGATACTCCATTCTTTTGAACTTCACCATCATGCTCTTCAAAACTGCTACACTAATATTCCTCAGAATTAGGACTAAGTGGACATTGTGACACTCCATTCTTTTGAACTTCACCACCATGCTCTTCATCACTGTTGCTTTCATAGTGCTTCGAATTAGGACAAAGTGGAATTTGTGACTCTTTATTTATTTGAAATTCTCTATCCCCTCATTCATCAGTGCTACTCTCATAGTCCTTAGAATCAGGACTAAGTGGAAGAATTGACTTTCTATTCGTAATGGAAGAATAATCGCTATATTCATCAATATGAATAGAGTTGTTACACGATGAAGATGTTGATGGTGTATAAATCGAAACTTCACTATCAGAAGAATCCATCCCTTTTAGATAGAACATGTTGAATGATACAAATGGAGAGTCTCCTAAAGATATTATATAGCTTAAAGAATGAAAATTTCCCTCCAAAAAGTTTCACGAAAATATTTCCCTCCAAAAATTTTGTTAGATTTATTTACCTTCATTATTTTATTCTACAATTTATTGAAAAATGTAAACTAAATTTTTTTATGAAATAAATCACTAAACTTAAAATTGTAAACTACAACTTCTACATTAATTATTTTAATAGTTAAAGTATATAATATTTACTAAACATTTTTTTTTTATTTTTTATAATATATTCTAAAACAAATTAATCCCACATTCAACCCATTGTAAAACAATTCCACAGTATACGCTTTATAATATTTTAGAACAAATTATCCCACATTAACCATATGATAAAACATCTTTGTAATTTCACTTATATATTAACTTTCATTATCACTATTACTCACTTCACATCCAAGTTTTCTGAAGTTCGTTGAAAGACTCGTGAATTTGTGGAGCAGCTACATTGCTATCAATAACATATTCAACGAAGAATTCTCACAATTGAAAGGTAAGTTAAATTTTTTCCTAGAAAATTTCATATTAAATTAATCTAATGAAGAAGATTTTTTTTTTAATTAATAATTTTTCTAAGCCAAAATAACAATTATGTCCGTTGTGAGCATGGTGGGCCCAATCAAACTCAATCGACCAATAGCCGTGGGTGGGTCGTCGTGGTGTCGCGCGGTGGACGAGGAGGTTGGGCTGGGTGTGAGGGCGTAGGAGGGCGGTAAGGGTTGTGGGGGTGGCCTGGCAGCTCGCCCGCTTGTCGCGAGGGTTGGGCGATTCTCAGAATCGCCCAACCCCCGTGGGGGGCGGGCAAGCTACTGAGGTGGGCGCCACATCCCGACTCGTGCCCTACCACCAACCCCCCCTTCTCGACACTCTGACTCTCTTCACCCACACCTCGCACCCCTGCACCCTTACCCACCCCCCAAACCACATTATGCCCCCTCAACACTACCCTCATCCCCTATCACCAACGCCCTAGACCCCTCACCCCCACATCCCCACATGACTCGCCAACCGTCCAATGCCTACCCGCACTTGCCCCCTCACCCTCATCCCCCCTCACCAGCATGCCCTCCCCCTCATCCACCCCCTCACCTCACGCGCCCTCCCAGCCTCACACATCCTCCCCATGCACCCAGGTTGTGCACGCCCTCACGCTCGCCCTCCCACACACCTCACCCGCTCTC
>APFE031587516.1:24853-66654 GCA_000404065.3 Pinus taeda | reverse complement strand
ACGGGCAGAGAACAGGAGGGCAAGGGAGGGCGAGGGCAGGTGGAAAGGTGGGCAGGTAGGTAGAGACCATGGGCCGGGTTGTGTGCGGATGGCGGGTGCACGGGAGTGCCTAGTGTGTGAGGGGGTGTGGGAGGGGTTGGGTAGGTGGGGGCATGTTAGGGGGAGGTTAGAGGGGAGAGGGAGAGCCAGGTGGTAGTGAAGGGGGTGAGGAAAGTGTGTGAGGGGGGGCGAGAAGGGATGGGGGAGAGGCAGGTGGATTGTGAGGGAAGAGGGACAACGTCAGCACCCGTACATCCCTGTTACCCACACCCCGCCTCCCCTCACCCACCCGGCTACCCACCCTGCCCTGTCGTCCCTCACCGACCTCCCGCTCACCTGGCGCCAACCAGACCGCCTGCCTTTAGGGGTCGCTGGGCAATTATGATTATAAAAATAAAAAACTTATGATATATTTTCATTGTTAATTTAAGTTAATATGTTTTTTTATTTACTTATTTATGTGTTTCTATTTTTCAGGAAAATGACATCAAAGAAAATTTCTGTGAATCTTTCTAGACCAAAGACTCTTAAAGGTGCATCTTCAAGAAACACTGCTGAACGAACTCCACTTGAGCTCATGGCTACAAATATTTCAAGTGACTCAAGTGATAAGAAGATAATTTTAGACTGGAAGAATTCAAAAGAGGTGAAATTTCCATCAAGAATCTGGTATGTGAAGGAAAAGGAAAGCACAAATATGAATATATATCTGTATATTGATATACAGAATGATAATGGAATTTTTGAGGTGATGGGAAGAGTCATAGATATGTATTCAGTACCGGACACTGAATTTGTTTACATACTTACAGAAGCTCCCAAGTTACATGAAAGGATTAAATATCAACTATCATATTCATTGTATGACACAAGAGAGGTACCTACAAAGTTGTGTAAACAAATCATAAATGAGATGACACAAAACATCGTTAGTATTGTTATTTATATTTGTATTTTGTGTTCTTGAAAGTGTCTCACTGTATTTTTTTAACTTTGTTTTTATTGACATATGATATTTTGTTTGGCAGAATTTTGTTAAAATTTGTTCAGTTAGGTTGGGAGGCATTCATTTCATAGAGCATGAGATCATGAAAGTTGTCAGTAGTTTTTACTCAGTGTCAGAAGAAGATATGGAAAACAAGCAAAATGTAGTAATTGATGATGCTACAAAATTACATCCAAAGAATCAGAAAAAAAGGCCTCTGGTCGATAAATCTAACAAGGGTAAACAAGTTACTTTTGAGGATGATGAAGTTGAAACTGACAGTGAAGCATATGTTTCCATTACTGAAGATGACATTGGAACTGAGAAGATCCGTCAAAGACCAAAAGTAATAATGCCCAAGAATGAATCTGTTGAGAATGTTATGACGAAGAAAAGTAAAGTTGAATATTTTGAAGTAGTCATTACCAGCAGTCAAGAACCTAGTGAAAATTCAAAAGAAAGTAGAGAAATCATTAACTAGGAGCTGATTTAGATGATGGCATTATCAAAACAAAAAAAAGTGCCATTCGACAAAATTTGACAAAGGGAAACTTAATTGATGGTGGTCATACATTTTAGCTTAATGTTAGACAAACCTATAAGGCAAGTGAAGGACAATTTCAATATCAAGTCAAAACGCCACATCATCTGCATGTTCACAACTTGAAGACATTGATGAGGTACAATCCATATGCTCATGTGGTTAGTTATGTGTTTCTTGTTGATCCACTTCAAGTTCCCAAAAAAGAAGCATTTGATAATTCAAAATGTCTTGAATACAATTATTATGTGCTTGGGGGGAACCATTCTGTAGATGCTCAAAGACAATTGATGGAGGAATATCCTAATAACCCACATTTTGAAACAATGAAATGTATCATTTATGTTGTTTTATCATAAACAGAAGCAAAGTTAGTGGCATGGGATCTTAATTCAGATAATGAATAAAGGATGTCTATGACTTTCATCCAAAGGGTTAGATTTATTCATAGTGAATTTCAAGAAAAATTTGGTGGGGATAGGATAAATGTTACTGTAGATTTCTGAAAGGAATGTTTTATGGAAATAGACTATCAAATTGAAGAGAAAACCAATTCAAAAGGTGGAAAAGTCAACAAAAATAATAATTTATTTAGAGGCGTTGATAACATTTTCCAATTGGAATTTAGAATTGGAGATGTTTGGAAGTTGATTGATGACATTTTTAGCATGTGGGAAGACATTGGCATTAAAACCAGAGGGTCAAAAATTCTAAGCCATTGATATGTAGCAACAGTAAACTAGATCCTGAACTGAAGCAACTTCTAGATGATATGATTATCACACCTTGGAGGGCGATGCAAGGAGTGAAATATGAAAAAATTATCAAAACAATATTATCTCGTGTGAGGTCAAGGGAATTATCATTGGAGGAGATGTCTGAAGAATTTCAAAAGTAGGTTTGCTAAATTATTTTTATTTATTTCTAGATTATAGTTATCTTTTAAATAAAACATGTTGTTCTTGGTAGTATTTGTTATACATATCATTATATTAACTTTTTGTTACTTTATCTATGCGGTCACAAAGTTTACATGAAAATTCAAGAAAAAATGGTTAGATTGTTGAATGAAGATAGTTGGGATGATGTTCTACACAACTATCTAGACTCAAGTTCTACATCAACATTAAAAACTTTTTATCTTGCATTTAAAAAGGTATCTTGATTTATACATTCATTTTTATTCATCTGTGTACTATTTTTATTTTATAACTTACAGATATATTTTTTTATTTTATAAAAGATGAGGAAGGAAGATAATGGAGCACGAGATAGTTTCAAAACCTTTATTGAAAAAATAAAGATCGAACCACTTAGGAAGCAACGTATTAAGAATGTTCAACTTGATCCAACTCTTATTCATTTCATTTAGAATGGGCTAGACACTATTCAATATCAAATAATACAAGGCCACTGTGAAGACATTGCTAAACTCATAACGAAAAGAGATTATGCCCTAGTTATTGCAGATATTCCCCATGGTTTCAATATTCCAAACATTTACTATGATAGTGACCCTTATACTTATCAAGCTCTTAGTAAAGTGGTTGCAAGATTTGTAGAAGTGATGTCATCACCATTATGGAGATTTGTGACATTTCATTCAGACACACAATTGGGAATGATATTATCAAGCTTCAAGGGGAAAACAAATTCAAGGATGTAACTTACATGGTAAGACGTTTAAAATGTACATTTGATTAATGTTGAAAAATTCATTTATGTACAAGTTAATTGAAATTTTACTATTTCATGTTACAAGCAAAAGTCAAATCTTCTTAACAATGAAGATCAACAATTTATAAATGATTGTGAGTTCATTCATAATGATAGTTGGGCAAATGATGATAACCATATGTCTTTGATTTTTAATCGGGTAGACAGAAAGAGTCATAACCAAATACTGACTTATGATGCTCTTGTGAGAAAACTAGCATATGAAGACAAAGAAACAAAAGGAGAGATAGTTGACATTTATAAAAACCCATAATTATTGGTTAATTATCTTATAGACATATGTTCAAATGAAGGAGATTGGGTTCTAGATTTATTTTCTGGCCCAGGTAAGTTTTATTATATGGAATTGAATTTCAATATGTTATTTTTTTAATTAATTGTCATTGTACTAATTTACTTCATTATTTCTTTTGTGCTTGATAATTAGGTACAACACTAGCATGCTACCTTCAAAAAGGAAGAAATTGCATTGCAATTGAAAAAGATCCATTACAGTGCAATTTCATTCAACAAAGAATTAATGCTCTTCAATTTCTTCCATATGAAATGCAAGAAATTGGGTTGAAGAAAGAGGGCTTTAGTGAATCACGTGTGGCAAAAAAGGCAAAGGAACCCCACCCACCATTACATTGAATGTTTGGAAAGACATACATTGGGAGATTCGCAGACATCAAAGATCCATTAAGAGAAGAAAATGAACAAAAGGAAGCAGAAAATATTGTGGAAGAAGACAATGATGAAACTCTAGAGGACGAAGAGTTTGGATTACGTGACATTGTTGATTAAATTTAAGGTATGCTTGGAAATCAAGCTTTGCAATGTTTTGACTTTGACATTTTATGAGAAGAATAATCAATCAATTAATGTTGTTATGCGTTCAATATTTGTAATATGTGATTTTCGCATTAATTTTTAAGTTAATCATTATTTTTTGTAAAAATGATTATTATTATTTTTTGGCATGAAATTTCAAAAAAAACTATTATTAACCATTTTTAGTAAAATTCGTATAAATTTGATTTTTACATTCAATCTAGTAAAAAATTATCAAATGTGTAGTTTTTGTTATATTAGTAAAAAAGGATTAGTTTTATGTCCATTTTAAAAAAATTTTTTTTAGAAACAATCATTTCATGTGGATTGAAAAATTAATTAAAGGAGCTATAAATTTGTAGAATATAAAAATTCAAAATATCGACTTTCTAATTTAAAAATGCAAAACAATAAAAACCTCACGAAAAAAAATTAAAATTAAAATAAAAACAAGAAAATATGAAGAAAACAAGCACTTCAAAAACTATCAAATTTAGAAAATAATTATTTACATTTCATACATTAGAAAATTTAAAGTCAAAAAGTAGGTCTTTTAAAGAAAGGGTGTGATGCAGAACACCCACATTTTTAAATCAGCATGAAAGTCACTACCATTCAAAAACGTAATGTACATAAAAAAAATTAAAGTGCCAAAAACTTTGCTCTAAAAAAAACATGTGTGTTCTGCGTCACCCGTTTTCAAAATCGGGTCACTTTTTTGTTGTCTCTACGAAACGGGTAACAATATCAATTCCCATTTCAAAGTTTACACGTTTAACTGTTGATGGTAAGGTGTTGTGATTTTGGGATGTATTTTATATTTTTTCACCAATTGCTGGATCTTATGAGATGTGAACTGCGACCCTCCATCTATAACTATCTCCGTGGGTATGCCAAACTAGATGAAGATGTCTTCAAACAAAAATTCTGAGATAGCCGGCTCGGTGGCTTTGGTTAGTGCCTTCGCCTTTACCCATTTCATGGCATAGTTAGTATAGATGAAGGTGTAGGATATATATTTGGATGAAGGCTTGATTGGACCCACAAAATCTAGAGCCCACTTCTCAAAAGGTTCTATGACGATCTCGTACTGTAACGGAATTTCATCTAATTACAATGGTTGGCCCATTCTTTGACACCTATCACATCCCTTCATAAACTTCTTGGCATCTTGAAATATTGTTCGCCAATAGCACCTTGTTGAAAGGACTTTGTATCCTGTCTGTTTATCTACGAAGTGTCCTCCGCAAGGTTCCTCATCGCAGGCTTTGAGGATATCAAAGACATCGTCCTCTCCAACACATCGTCTGATCTGGAAATCAGGTACATTGTGGTAGATGTTCCCATCTATCCAGGTATATGTAGCACTTTGTTGTACGGTTTTCTTTTTCTCCCTGAAGGACAAATACTAGGGAAACTTCCCTACAGCAAGATAATAAGCTATATCTGCATACCAAGATGAGTAAGTAGAAATAGCAAAAAGATATTTGTCAAGGAAAGAATATTCAGTAGGAGTGCAATTGTCATCAAAAGGTAGCCTAGAAAGAACGTCAGCTACTACATTGTCTTTTCCAAGCTTATCTATAATAGTGATATCAAATTCTTGTAACAGTAATAATGAGTGTGTAATCCTACCATTTATAATTTTCTTATTCATTAAAAAATGAATGAAAAAATGGTTAATGTGTACAAATAGTTGATATCTGATGATGTAAGGTCGGAATTTATTGATGGCGTGCACGGCTACTAAGAACTCCTTTTCAATTACTCTGTAGTTGAGCTCAGGTTGAGTTAGATTTTTACTTACGTAGTAAATAGTTTAAGGTGTCTTATCCTCTAGCTGGCTAGGAATAACACCTACAAAAATATCTGATGCATCTGTAGCTATGTGAAATGACAGTTCCCAATTAGGTCCTCATGGGACCGAGGTTTTTGATACACAACCTTTCAGCTTTAACAAGGTCTTCTCAGACTTCCCTATACACAAGAAATCAACATCCTTCATGAGTAAGGAAAATAATGGCAATGCAATTCTTGAAAAAATTTCTATAAATATTCTATAATGCCCTGCATGCCCCAAGAAACTATGTACCTCTTTCTACATTTTGGGGGTTGGAATTTTTAGGATTACCTCTACTTTTGCAGGGTCCACCTTAATTCTGTCAGCAAAAATATAATGTCTAAGCACGATCCCTTCAGTCATCATCATGTGACATTTCTCTGTGCTTAAGGAAACATTGATATGTACACATCGTTCTAACACTTTTTCTAGGTTTACTAATGCTACTCTAAAGGCATCTCCATAAGGTGTGAAATCATCCATGAAGATTTCCAGACAGTCATTCAACAAGTCAGAGAAGATTCCTAGAATTTCCCTTTGAAAGGTTGTTGGTGCATTACAGAGCCCAAAATGTAGCACTTTGTATGCATAGGTCCTCCAAGGACAAGTAAGGGTTGTTTTATCCTGGCCTTCTAAGGCGATTTGTATCTAATTGTAGCCACTGAATCCAACCAAAAATTAAAATAATTTCTTTCCGAAGAGAGTATCAAGGAGTTGATCTATAAATGGTAATGGAAAATTGTCCTTGTGAGTGGCCTTGTTGAGTTCTTTATAATCAACACAGACCCTTCACTTGCCATTATTTTTAGGAACTATGACAAGTAGTGACACCAACTGACTATCAGATATTGGATAAATAAAATTAGCACTCATGAGTTTTTGTAGTTCCTCTTTCACCACTTCCTTTAGTGCAATGTTCATGTGGCACTGTGGTTGTTTGACTGGTTTGCAGCCATCGTTCAAATAAATACGGTAAGTGCATATGGTGGGGTGGATCCCTTTCATATCCATATAATTCCATTCAAATGCCTTTTTATACTTCTACGACAACTGTAACAACCATTGATTCTGTTTAGCAATCAAATTCAGGTTAACATTCAGAAACTTTCCAGCCTCAATCTCAATTCGGCTACTAGCAGTATTCAAAGTTGTCCTCATTTGTTCAAAATCTATATCTTCCACCTCTTCCTCCTCATTTGCATTTTTAAGAGAAGCAACAGATAGGGAATTACAAATAAAACCATTAATAACATCTTCTTTTGTTTCATCTTTAAAATATTGGGCTTTCCCTAGAGTGAGGAGTGGTAGGGAAATATCCAACTCAAGCTCAAACTCATACCAGCAAGGGTTCTACACATGCAAATTTGGTTTTGTGGGATAAAGATTAGGGTTCTAGGTTGCCTAGCCATCCGAGATCACCATGGATCTCACCCTGTAGCCTATAAATGAGTTCACAATGGCTAGCCAAGGTCTCCCTAAGATCAAAGGATACCCCCCCAAATTGGATTTGGGCTATAGAATATGGAAACTAGCGAGGTATCTCTAAGAAGCTATCTTAATCACTATATCTTCTAACATCCCCTCGGGCTTAACACAAAACCTATCTACCAATTCCAGCATAGTGGGGATGTTTCTAAGTCCCTGTAGCCCAAGAGTGATGAAGAGATCTTTCATCATTACATTAATGGAAGCCCCAAGATCAATCAATGTATTGGCTATGGGTTGATCATTAATGTGGATGGTCACTGTAGGCTTATCTAGATCTTTGTGCTTAGTGAGGAGAGGTTGAGTAGATATTAATTAGATAACTCTCCCATCACATGTATGGTGGCAGGGTCTTTAGGCTTTCTTCCGGGTTTCTTGATGCAAAAATATCTCTTTGTATTGGCATAGATGGGTACTTGTTTAAGGGCTTGCAGCAAATGGATTCATACATATAGATTTTGCAACTCCCTTTGGAAATCAGATTCAGGCTAGGAAGTCATCCTAGGTTAACCTAGTCTCTGAGGATATGGGGGGTCCTGTGTAACAGTAGTTGAATTTGTTGTTACAGGTATATCAACCTTCCCTGAATTAGCTTTTACAGATGTAACAAATCTTCTCCAGTTGGTTGTTATAGATGTAACAGCTTCCTCTCTATTAGTTGTTGTAGACACAATAGCCTCCTCAGAGTCTCCAACTTCTCCTCTGAATGGTTCATAGTCTTCCTCTGTAACGATAGGGGAGTGATTGCAGTTAATTACCGTAACCGATCGTAATTGTATTTCATTAAATTCCACGAGAGTAATAAGGTAGGTATGGAAGCTTGTAGGAGCCTCTATGCCCTGAGCTAATTTATTCTGTATGTTTGGGTTAGGTTACACATGTAGTTGAGGTACACAGGTGGTAGAGGAGCAGAAGCTTGGAAAGGAAGTAACTGCAATTGTTGCTGCATGGGTGGTGCAAGCAGCGCTAAATTCTAGGAATTTCCTCTCCAGTTCTAGTTCGATGGGTATGGTTGCGATTGATCATATTGGACAGGAGTAGATGGACACCATTGGTTCCAGGGTGAAGGGAACTGAGCTGAAAGAGGGGCATAGTATTTCCATGGATATGGTTGATTATTATATGCATTATTCCATGAATTAAAAGAGGAAACATATTGAGACATACCTAGAGGTCACGGTTTCCATGGCCTCCATGCTGCAATTAAGTAAGATGAATGCACCTCTTCACTTGATTCTCTAAGTGATACCTTTAGTATAGGAAGCTTTCAACACTTCCTTGTCAAATGTTCCAGCTCAGAGATGTTGCAGAGGCTGATGCTATTCAGTTCGCATTCCGTGTAAGGATGTTTCTTCTGACAAGTTGGGTAGAACACAACTAGGGTGTATCAGCTTCTGGTTGTGTCTTTTTGATCTGTGTTGTTTTTATCTGCGCTAAGAGAGTATTAATGGTATGGGTCTTCAAATTTTTAAACAAATTTCTGATCTCTGCTCTGGTTACTCCTCCACCTGCAGATTTTTGTATGTAAACAGAGGCATATCGAATTATACTTCTTCTAGATGATCCTCAAGAGCATCATAGGCAGAGCTTTATAATTTCCACGAATGGTTATTGTGATATATCCCCCTTTCCTAATATGTTCAGGGTGTCAAGGCACTCATCCCTCATTCCTCTGATGAATATAGTCTTCAAGATTTCCAGGTTTAAATTGTTGTGTTTAGACACCTGCAAATTGTAGTGCAATTGTTCCACATAATCTTCTAGGCTTTCCTCCTCCTTCTGCATCATTCTAAATATATCTTCCCTTAATTCCCTAATACTACAACAGTCTTGGTACTTTGACAAGAATGTCTCCTTCATAAAATTCCATGTTGAAATGGAAGCTAGACCTGATCCCATGAACCATCTAAAGGCTACTCCTTTTAAGGTAGAAGGGAATAGCTTTAACTTCTGAGCATCTACTGTATAATCATAACTTCTACACAATACATCAAGCTCAAATAGAAATGTATCCAAATATTCCACGGTCATCTCTTGAAGGGATGGTAAGGATGAAAAAGGAATATTCTTCATAGGAGATTCACCCCTAGGATTACCGACTGGGAACTCAAAGGTGGTGGTAGTGGTGTATGTTTTATCATTGTTATCATTGTTGCCACCCATGATTAATTCTTCTAACCCTTTCTGTATTATACGTTCTTCCAATCTTGTTTGTGATGGCCCTGCAGACACAATTAATGCCTCAGATACTCCTAGCGTTTGTTGTTTCACTACACTACCTGTATCCAGATATTGGTAAGTCCCTAAGTGCTTCTCCATCTCAATTGTTCAATGTTCCCCCTAAGTTTCCCCTTGGTCCTTGCTCCTCAAATTCTCGCTACTAACTTCCCCTTCCTTGTCATGAATCAAATCCTTGATCTTGAAGGTATGAGGGTTGGCCTTAGAATGATATGGTACTAAGATGGAGGGATTGGAGGTTTCTGGTTTTGCTTTGCAAGTAACATCCTTTTACGACCCTATTTTCATTACATTCCTTTGAGAGTTGGACTATTCTTTTTCCACCTTGGAGATTAATTCCTGGATAAATGTCTTCCTTCCAAAATCTTCACCCTTCATTTCCTTTTTACAACTCATTGTTCTTGTGACTTATTAGAGTGGGGGTAGTTTCAGTATCTCTGTAAGTCCTAAAAAGAGCACACATCGACCCTATGTGTATCAAATCAAACTCTAAGTATCTTAGCCTTTGAAAGTGGTGAGCCCACCCAAGTATGTTAGAGTGATCCGCAGGTTCTTACCTCTCATCTTACTGTCGAACAACTAAAGTGTTGAAAACACACTAATCAAAGCATCAAAATGTCCTAAGTGTCGTAGTGATCATAATGGTCAAATCACCCAAGTATCTTAGAGTGATGTGCAAGTTTTTACCTCTCATCTAAACACCCAATAACTGTGGACTTGCAACACTCTATATTAAACAAATAGCTTGGATGACTGTATCATTAACTTGCCATCGCTGGCAACAGCGCCAAAATGTAGTGTTGTTTTATCAACCTTAATTGACTCAGACTGCAACATTAATTGTCAACCTAAGGTAGGTCTTGCTGTTTGAATGGAGTTCACATTATCTGTGCTGATACAGTGCAGCCAAGCATAAGAAAGTGTAGAAAACTTTAAAATATGTCGTTGATATAAATTACTGAATCAATCATGTATGTAGATATAAAAACAATCCACATAATTAAATCACAACTCATAGCTATTGAAATAAAGGCGTGCCACACCTAGGACTAACATGTATTCCAGTTGGTTACTACTCCTCTACTATTTAACTCTGTGTAACGACATAAGATAAATGGAAACAACAACGAATGCAATCCACAATTTGTACAACAACAACGAGAAAGGATAAATCAATAAACTAAACTGAAATATATACTACCTAATCACAAAAATCCCTGCCAAAGAGGAGGGTCCTTCCTCCTTAGCAGGGCACATGAAGAACACAAAAAGTGATTAATGAATCAGTTGGAAAGCAATCACAGCATCACCATGCCAATTGATATTAAAATAAGTTCAAGAATTATAGAAACAGAGTAACGGTACTCTTCTATATGCCACCTTTGATACATAAAAAGTCGAGTCGTTTATAACTGTTACGTCCCAAAAATTAGAAATCATATTTGTCATGAGAATCTCCGATTCTTATGCTAATCCAAAAATAAATAAGTTGTAACCTACTACTAAATAAATATACATTAGTTACAACTTCTTGAGTCTTGTTGCCTAAAAAATAAATAATCCTAGTGCAACAGCTGTTATGTGGAATAGTACGCACATTTCCAGCTTCGGTGCAATAGTATTGAGCAAATGATGGTTTGAGCTGATGTGGCATAACTGAAGACAACATTGTTGGTGTAACGACAGATCCACACGAGGTGTGACAACACCCAACATGTAACAACAACCTATAATCAACGTCGATGTGTAGCAGTAATCTGTAACAATATCCACTTGTAACAATAGTGATATGTAGCAACGATATGTAACAACACTAAGGGTGTAACATCGAACTATTCTACCTTTTCCTACAATTAACTCCTGTTAACTGTCTGCTTTTGAAAGCCAACACTTGAAAAAGATAAACTTCCTAGCATGCTCCTTCAATGCTCATGTAGTTAGCCACAAAAATAAATAAAGCCTCGTATTTAGTCGGTAAAATACAACAAGGTAACATGACAGTAAAATGGATTAAAAAGGTAAGAAAATAGGGAGTTTGGTCATAAAAGGGCATAAATCTAAAGGACAGAAAGGTCAAAACAAGGGAAATAAGGTGCGGAAAATGCGTGAAAAACCACACCCAACAACTCATCAGTAAGAAGAAAAAAATTTAAACATATTAGGGATATGGATTATTTGAAATGATAAGATATAAGCCTTATCGATAATCATTATCTAGCCACCCTAGCATATAGACCTTGCCCATGTGGAGATGATGGCTTTTACACTTGTTTTTTGGAAAAAATTAAGGCAAAATTTGGCTTTCTAGTCATGCCAATAATCGAATTAAGAAAACACTGTTGTGAAAAGAAACTCAGTTGCTATAAAGACCATTTGCCGTAAGTTCAAGCATGCAATGCCTTACTCCTCTTTCCCTTGTTTCTTCCACTTGGCATAGTTGGAGTTTCATACCCATTTAATCAAGAGAAGGAAGAGTATGGTATTCGATTGATGATGGCAATGATTGTAGCATTGTTTTGTTGCAACTACCACCATGTCGGCTCTTTTATTCCTGGTGGAGGGACTCGTATCATTCCAAAGGGGCGGACGTAGTTCTATAGGTGGCGGATCAGAAGGGAAGAGTTCGGAATGTCCGGAGGTGCACTGAAGTTGGAACCAGTGATAAGCAGTTGAGGGGAGCGTTTTGGTGCACGTAGGCACTAAGAACATTGTTGTTCTAGCATTGGAGGCAGAGTTGTGCCACCTTAAACTATTTGACTTCAATGTCCCTAGCTTTGGAGCGGTTGCTCAATATGGTTTGATAGAATCAAACATAAAACAATTATTTGTGGTAATATAAGTAAATCTTTGTAAGGTCGCTACGCATTTCCAATGGCATGGATATGTATTTTGTTTTTGTATTATGTGCTGAGAATTTTCATTTTTAAAGTTAGATAAGTCGAGATGCTCACAAGAATATGAGTTATGTGCTTGATTAGAAAAGTTTTTAATATAACTTTTCCATGTTTTTTATTTTTATGAAACTCGAAAGTTTCATTGAGTTGGCTTACCAAACATTTTTTTATTGAAAACAAATTAAGAATCATATGAGTTAAAACCATTCTGATTCCATGATTGATAGAAATGAGAAATACCTAACCATAGCACTAGTTAATGTATTTTAAATTTTAATGGGTACAAGCATTATAATAAATAAATCATGATTTCCGAAGGAAATGGACAGTGTGTTTTTTTCGATTTGTCTGCAAACTTAGTTAAGAAGTAAAAATAAGATTATTTGATGTGGGTATCGAATTTGAGCAGGAACGAGGAGGATTCACAAGCATTAAATCATATATATATATATATATATATATATCTTTGTTTTTCTAAGAAGTGAGCATTTTTAGACAGATAAGTCAAGATACGAATGAAAATAGGTTTGGTATTTACCATTTTCATATAGAAATTGTTGTATCATATCTGAATGAATTCTCAAATAAAACAGTCATCCTTGTTTCAAACAATTTCGTAAGAAATTCTATTGTGGCTGCAGTGTAATGAAATGTTTTGTTGAGACTATTTATCTTGGTGTAACATGGTATGTCATGTACTTTGTTACTATAAAAGTCTTCTTTGGCAGTGTGTTAGAAGTGCTACTAGCCTCACATGAATAATTCAAAATGATTTGTTTTTCTTCTTTGGCAGTGTGTTAGAAGTGCTACTAGCCTCACATGAATAATTCAAAATGATTTGTTTTTCTTTTGATTTAGCATTGGTGAAATGGTTGCCTACATTCTTACCATGTCTTGAGAAGTACTAATCAAAGTAATGTGGGAAGTATAAATAGGACTTTGCTAAGGGCCACTCAACACTTGGAGTATATACATTTTTCATATACATGTAGATTTTGCTGCATTCTCTTTTAAGTGTATTGGTTAAGGTTGAAGTTGGTCAATAATTATGCTAGGTGGCACCTTAGTGGAACATTGAACCTTCGAGAGAATGAAATTCATTTTTTCTATTGGTACCTTTATGGAACAATGGACTTTGTTTACAAATTAATGTAACTTCATTGTAGGAAAAAAATGGCAATGGTTCTTCTTTTGTATTTGAAGGTTCCGTTTTCTTATTGTTGACAGATATATAATTATGTATTCAATAGTATATTACCAGGACTGTTACTGAGAGAGTTTGAATGCAAAACCACAATAAATATGCCCTAAGTAGCAGCTCCAAGCTTAATATGTAACTCGTGCACATATCGCAACATGCATTTTTTATTTTGGGTTGACCAGAAGTTGCCAGCCTCAATAGTCTACTTTAATTTGATTAAAGTCAATATAGGAAAAACTATAGATGATATGATTATATATAGAGCACTTTGGATCTTATGTAGGTTTTCCTATTTTGTGACTAATCAAAAAGCAATTGGTTTACAATGGAAGCTACTCATATGAGTCATTTACCACAGTGGTCTTGTGTACTTTTCAAATTTTCAATCATTCTCATAGCGAGGAACTCAAGAAAATTCTTTCATAATCTAAGTGAATTTGAACCAGAGAGCGAAACTGTTTTATTAAAACTAGTTCTGGAATTATAAAACGTATGATTGTACATGGAATGACAATGTCAATTAGAAATGGAATCACAGTTTACACAATAATGGGTGCCAAACCCAAAATATGTCATGATCTCTGCAAGAACGTGGATAGTATTAAATCTGTAAAGGTAGTCAAGTTATTAAATTGGTGCACTATGGGACCTCTTGGTCAAACCAATCATTTTTGTAGCAACATATGATGAAATTGATGTGTTATATTGATGTTATAGGCTTAGGCTTTGACAGAGCCGAAGAGATGTGTACATGAAATGAAATCTAAGTTACAGTTGCTTGACTATTTATCCACGTAGAGAAAAATAATGTGGATAAACTACATTCACAAGATTACGTGTTT
Source organism: Pinus taeda (assembly GCA_000404065.3). Taxonomy (NCBI): domain Eukaryota; kingdom Viridiplantae; phylum Streptophyta; class Pinopsida; order Pinales; family Pinaceae; genus Pinus; species Pinus taeda. The sequence goes on along the minus strand of APFE031587516.1, from coordinate 52,039 downwards.
TCTAGTTTAAAATTTTTGGAATGGTGTAAGCATTTCTGAGTTTAAATTCTATTAGGGAGGTTCCGTGGTTACGTTCAAATCAGAAATTAATATTTAATAATACCAAAAGACAACCATAAGTTAACGTTTTGTTAGCTTGAAAAGATTGAACCTTGGTTAGTTTACTATCAAATGGTGAGTTGTATGTTTTCTAGTTAAGAACATAACCTAAGGAAAGTAGGTTATGTTTAAAAGATCTCAAGGAGGGATAGCGGGATGTGAAAGACAAGTCATTTATAGGAATAAACACCTTCAAGTTGTCTTTTGAATTGAATGTGGTTGTAGATCACTGCATAGGTAAGTAATGATGTAAATTACTTTATGGTTTGCCAATAGATTAATCATTTTAGTAAGAAAATGTTACAATTACACATTGTTTGAGGAAACAAAACCTTATGAGGACATTATGTATAAGTAAATAAGCATGCATAGATTGGAACCCAAGGGATTCTGGTTAGGTAAGGTAATATCTTAACCTAGATATGCAAGAGGCATAAAGTACATATCAATTCATGGGATGAGATTATATGTGTGGATGCATGTGTTATAGTTTATTGTTGTTCTCTACATTAAAAATAGTAGAGGAATATATTATGTGATTTTGATGGAAATGGATATGTTGCCTACATTGTCTTGTCTGTTATATGTAAGCATGAGAATAATCAAATGAGTTTCTTTTGTAGTACTGCATGTGTTAATTTTTTATGAGTTGAGTTTAGAGGAATGCTTGAGACCTCTTTTTCAGAACTTGACCATTACTATATTTAGTATGGAACATAGTATGCTTCTAATAGATAACTAGATAAATATTTATACATTAAATAAATATGTATAATGATTTCCATAAATAAGAAAATCCAATTCTAGTTTATCTTAGTAGGATGATTTTCATGTGAATCTCCAAATTAGTCATATTTGAGCATGTGGTTCATAGTTTTAGAAGTAAAGCTAAAATACATAAATGCGTGATAGAAACTAGAGGAAAACTTGGGGAAATTTTTTAGTATGAATGATGAAGAGAAATTAGAAAGTTTTTAACCTCTAACACAAACCATAACAAGTACCGGTTGAGGAACTGTGTGGAAAACTATATTAGGCAAGAGATTTAAATAACGATTGGTGAATAAAAACAAATCTCACCTAATACATGAAAGGAGGATTAAATAACCAAGGAAGTCCATGGTTGTATTTGGACTTAATTATTATATACCTATGCCTTGTCACGGATAGTTTTACATGTTGTTACCATAGTGTGGTTAAGTAGTATTTAAGATAAACATGTTGAAGAGGAACATGCTTAATATCCATGAATATTAATGAGTTATATGAATTTACGTTGTAAGTACATGTGTGTACAATATTATAGACTTGTAAGAATAATGCATTTATCGAATGGTTAATGGTGGTATAGTCTTGATGTTATGCATCCATATTAGAAAGAGTCTTGAGTCTAAATCAAGCTATATATGCATATGTTGTTATGTGCCAATAGTAAATAGGCAAAGCATGCTTGACTATGTGAAAAGTCAGGTTGGACTATAAAAATAACTTATAAATGGTATAATTGCTATAAAAGTATTATACCAAAGTAAAGGATGGTGAGAGCATGTTATAGTATAAGGACTATATAACTATACAAATTATGGTCAAATTAATCCTTGATTAATGCATCTTCTTACAATGTGACTCATTCTTCATTTGGAAGAAAGTATGGTTAAAGGGGAAATTTATCTTAAACCAATATCCAAGACATATGCATCTTTTGAAGGATATGTGTAATAAAACCTATAAGCATCCTTGAGTGCAAACCATAGTAATTGGTGAAGTAGCACAAATGGTATGGACACCTGGGTTAATTAAATGATATTTAACAATCTATTTAAAATAGATTGATATCATAATTTGTATCAATAAATTTTGAGAAGATCTCTTATCAGATTGCATTGATAAGGTGTCTGGACAACATAAGGAAAGGTTGCATGGCTCAAACAAGAATTCATAAGTAGATAACTCATCTTTTGGTAAAGGGTGATTTAATGTTAAGACCAAGGTGACATGTAAATACCGTGAGATCATAGACACTTACAACTACAAGGAGTGTAAGATTGTAAGTAGTAAATACTTTCGTGTATAATTACATAGAATTATGCATGAATCCAATAATATGCGATTGATATTGTAACCACAAGACATCTAGAATTGATTTACACATGAAATAAAAACTTTCTTAATTACATAGATGAGCCATGAAAAATTAATGTTGGTATGATACTGACATGGCGGAAAAAATATGTGGATAAAGTTTATGTCATGCGCGTGATATCATGAAGATGGTATTATAATTTGTACCATAGCTGAACTATGTACAGCAATACATATGGGACCATATGACTACATATGCTAGAAGGTTGAAAAATGAAATGTGTATTGGTGTGTATAACATACCTTCTGTATAGTGTATGTAGTAGTCATTGGATGGATATCTGGATAGGCAAATAAACCTAGAGATTACCCAGAAGAAGAAAAGTAAGTTTGGGATAAGTAACTATAGTTAATCACGGTTTGGCATACATTCAATTACAATGAACATATGTATATGAATATATATTGTGATGTGAAATAATATTTTATGACTTTGCAGGCATATTAAATGAAATGTGGAAAATATGCTAATTGATGTATTGTATGCAGAGAGACTGCAAGAAGTAGTTATTCGACAAGAACACAAAGGATTGAAAGAATGAAAGAAGAGAACATGCATTCTTCAGATAAAATAAATGATAAGAAATAACTGCTTTAATACTATTAACTAATAAATTTTGTTAGTTAAACTTTACATCGATAAATTCGCATAAATGGTTTGAAAAGAAAAATGTGTGACAAGTAGCTATGGAAGGAGAGATGCTCAGAGCACTCCTTGTGATAGATGTACATCAGAAAAATTGCAATAGATGGTAGAACCATGAGAGTTATTGATTAGAAACTAGCTACCTGTGAATGAGGACATGATGCAGTGATACACCGAGGACGATGTAAAATTTAAGGGGGGCAGTATGTAACACCCCTCCCTTGTGTACTACATTATTGTAAACCTAATCTGAGTGGAATATAGGTGCGATATCCTCCCTTGTGTGTTAAATGTTGTAAACCTAAGCTAAGGAAAGCTAGGTTTGATACCCTCCTTTGTGGGTTAACCTATTCAAACCTAAGCTGAGTAAAGCTAGGTGATATGTAATATGAAAAGAAAATCTGTTTTTAAATAAATTAATAAAATAAATCACTTGGAGGGTGGAGCACCGAGAGAGAGGAGATGTGTGCCAAATCCCATGAGGAATTCTATAGAGATGAATATTTCATGATAAGCTTCTAGATGTAATTCTAGATAAGATTGGATGGGTTGGATATCCATAAGATGGATGGGAGATAAAGATCCATCGGCCATAAAAGCTTTGCGGGAGATAAAAGAAAGCTTTTATGTGGAAATGCATCATGAGAGATAAAGACAAGGTTTTTCAGATAAGACCTAGGCAAATGGAAAAATCCATAAAGCGGAACACTACTAATGGTAACTAAATCATGAAAGAGGGTATTAAATACCTAGCGCATCGATCAATTGAGGACAGTTGATCCTTGGCAAGATCTTCGGCTCGAGGAGAATTAGAGGTCATTCATGGCTAGGTGGTGGTGCTCCTCCCTCCAAGTAAGATTTAGTTGGTGTCATTTTCATGGAATGGTTGTATTGTGACTCTTACTCTCTCTCTGTTACTATTCCAATTTTCTTATGAGGAATTCTCTTAGTTCTGAGAATATTTGAATGAATTACCCATCCTTTGATATTAATATATTTAATGATATGTCCCTCTATTCTGATGAGATTTACTTGCATGGTATGTGTTTCATTCTTAATCCTTACTTGATAAGATGTTAAATCATACGAGTCATTTATATGGATTGCTTAATTTTCTTGCTTATGGAAATGATGGATGGAATAATGCATGTGACCCACATGTGATCGCATATGGATGTCAAGGTTATTATGATCATATTTACATTTGATAAGGAGGGATAGTATTCTTGGTATTACATAAAGGTTCGCATGTGGAACAATTATGTATGAATGTCTCTCATAGATTTGTCGATGATTCACCACTATCTATGTCATGTCACCACTATCTATGTCATGCGTAAGGAAGCTTGATACTCTGGCATGCTGCATAAAGAACTGAGGATGTCATGTTGCATATGAGTATTAGGATTTTCAATCATAGTTCCTTGAGCATTTATTCCAATTATGATGAGATAGGGATATCAAAGAGTTCTAATAACTCTATGCTATAAATTAACCCTTGTCCTAGTTGTGTCTTAATGACCAAGGGTTGATCTAAAGAGTCTTGTAATCACTGTATGTGTAATGATTGATTTAATACACTTGTGATGGCCACTAAAAACTTAGTTGTAAATGAAGAAATATTTAATTGAATGGAGTCTAAGGGAGAAATTTCTGGGTAGGCTAAGGAGGTTCCTTGCAAGCGTAAAGGAGTGAACAACCTTAGTAACAGGCCAGAGAAGTAACCTTGTTTCATGCATAGAGTGAAGCTCATGCATATGATGAGTTTCCGGCATATAGAAATAAGGTGAATAGTTATTCAAGTAAGCTAAACAAATAATATGGCAACGTTCATAGAAAAAATTGAACACTTAGAAGGAAATGTAATTAATAATCTGAGACCACGATAACAAAAATGAATATTCATTCAAGATAACAAACCAGAGAGAAATATGCACTCTTATTGCTAGTTTTCAAATATAGCCGAAACATATATGTATTCAAGATCAGAAACTAGTGAGCAAGATGCACTCTCATTGCCAATATTCAACGTATATGAACATAGGACAATTATATAAATATGAACATAGAGAAAGATGCTACTGTAATATTTGATAAGTGTGGTTCTCCCTTAGTAGATATTGTCATAGTGACTTCCATATCAAATGGGTCATGCAAAAATACTACCCATAGTAAGAAAAGGATAAAACCCTTGAATAAGGGTTCAAACACTGATAGAAAATCTAAGTCAAGTATATACATATGAGAATCTATAGAGCACCTGGCTCATTGGTCCCTTTAAAATTTCGAAAACCTTTTTAACAATAATGAATTTGCATGTCTTTGGAAAACTCTGAGTTTTCCTAGTCGCTGAGTTGTGATGGGATGATATTGGAAGGGAGAAATTGTGAAAGGGAAACCAACCTAGAAGTAACGGGCACTGGTCAATGCATGTTGAGCCCATGAAACCATAGAACAGAGTTAAGCAAGTGGTGCCAATGTAATTGCAACAACCAATACCATAGAGAACAACAAAAATATTTAATAGGCACATGTCCACTCAAAACAAATAGTAAATATAAACCCAATGTACGACAGGATGAGGAAATGAAAAATTAACTATGTATTGGTCACAGAAAGAGGTTTCATTCCTATAGATGAATCCTTCACATAAAAACCACCAAAAAAAATGGTCTTGGGGAAAATGAACTCACAAACTAGGTAAACAAGCTAGCCACGATTATAAGGGTTGGAATTTTTACATGTGATACCATTCTAAGATCAAGGGCGACTACCTACTGGTCTTTGGAACCCAAAGCCAGACACGTAGCAATTCTCAGCTCCATTCCTATGAAAAAAGGAAATGAGAACCACACTGAAGACAAAATGGTGTACAATGAGTATGGAACTACAAAGAGTGAGGAACAAAATTACATGGGTGAACGACACCTGCACGAAGGACCTCCGTTGTTTCCAACCAGAATTTTGACACTGGTATTAAAGGAAAATGTAGAATAGGAGTGACAAGTTGAGCCACCTTAACGCTATAAAAACCCTAAAATGTGCTAAAAACCTCGACTTAGACATGGATACCCTACAATGGAAAACGATGACAGCAGAAGCATGTGGTGGTGGTAGCAGGCAAGGCCATAACTCATTGTTGTAGAGCCCTAACCACTTGTGGTAAAACAACAAACAAAATGAATGGAGGGTAGAAAAGCAAATGACTAAGTTATGAAAGGATGGTTTTACTCCCTTCACGTGTACAAAGAGATCTGGGGTGTTAGTTTTCCATCATCTCAACCATTGTGAGGGTGTGGAACAACTGTGGCGTAGAGCAAGAGTTCAACCATAGCAGGAGTTAAACATGGTACAAATATAGTTATTAACTTTTAAATAGTTGGTACACATAGTTTTTTACTATGAAGCAAGTGCGTGGCATACAATTTTATTAAATTGAATGCAGTGTTATGCATATAATGGGAGGAAACACATATTTACATCCGACTCATTATAAACAAACTTAAATACATAGGGCTAGACCAACATTAAGTGGAACATTCCTCACCAAAGTTCACACGAGTGTTAGGTAGAGGAATGATTTATTTCAATTGCAAGTCAAACAAAATGTGGACAACCACAACCATGATGTAGATACAAATATATTGATGCATTTTATAAAAGAAAATAAGGGTTGTACCTTAGTTGCATTATAGTTTAGGGAATACGCCATATGTAGCAATTACAATTCTGGGAGGAAGTATAATGGAGTCTTATTGTAAGTTAGGTCACTGCCAATGTCTAGTATTTTTTAATTCTCTTACAAATATCATCATTTATTTTACTTTTCACTCTTCCAAGCTCAAAAGTCTTACAATAGATAATATCCCCATAAGAGAAATTTCACCATCAATAGATTGATGCGAAGAAAACCAACTCCTATGTCGACACATATGATGAAAATAACCAAAATATAACAACTAATTTTCATAGTATTGGGGAACATTACAAATAATATACAAAAGTTTATCAATCATACACAAACTTGATTCAACTAGATTTGTCTCATTTTTATAGTCTTCCTTGGATTCTTGTCACTTGTAATAGTCCTTCTTAAGATTCCCCCACATGTTACAATACCAATATTTAAGTTTTCTCTTGTTTCCTTTTGACTTTGATCTAAATGTACCTCTTGAATTTTCTCCTTTTTCTCTGGACTAACCTCTAGTCATCATTGTTTTTGTTGTAGATGTTTCAATACTGTATTTTTCCCTCACCTCCTTAACAAACAATGATACAACTTGTACTAAATCTAATGATAGTAAAAAAAATGATTCCACAGTTTTGGCAATGAAAAAAGCAATGTAACTTCCTTACCTTTGTCATCAAGTTTAACATCCATAATTTTTCAACTATCATATGAGAGTATTAAATGAATTCTCATGATCCAAAATTTTCATACCTTCTTTCATTTTTAGACTTTACAACATCTTCTCAAGTAGATCCCATTTGTTAAGGAATTTATCATATAAAAGATTTTTGTTGTGCCTAATAATCCTACTATACTTACTTCTATGATAATTCTAAACAATAAATAATCTACAAGACATAATTTAATTGAGCTAATAGCTCTTACATCCATCTCTTTCCACTCTTCATTGGTCATATTTGTAAGTTTATTTTTCTTCTGTTTAATGCCTTGTGTAATAGTACACGTTGTACTAACAAATCTTGCATTTTAGGTTTTAATATTCAAAGTATCATTTACCATTAAAATTATCCACCTGAAATTGAGCATTTTCTATCTTTTTCATTATTCTTTGCACATTGAATCTATATTCAAATAATTTATTTTGTTTCTTTTTCCTTTTTTAATGTTAATTTGGAAATTTTTGGATTAAAAAATATGTATACTTTCACCAACTAAACAATATATCCTACTAACAACCCTTGAATTTTAGAAATCTAGATGTGCGCTAAATAAAAATATATATATTTCTTTTAAATATACTTTACCACAGAGTCTTTCTTCAACCTTAGCTAGATATACTATGAATTTGGGTGACTCGACTGAGTTACTCCTCCATGAATGGTTAGGTTAATCCACCTCCATGGGCCTCCACAGGTTTGTCGGCTCCTTGTCATGATAACCCACATTCCTAACTTTCACCAACCCTTGTGGCTTTTGAGGATCTAAACCTCTCTTGAACAATGGGCAGGAGATACTAAACCTGAAATGTCTCATAACTTCTTCTTCACATAATTAACTATGTTTTTTTTCAATTCCCTGTATATATCCTTAGCAAGGCTAGGCTATGCCTCCTTTAATTGTATTTTTTTCATAATTGTTCCCTTTCACCTTGGCTCCTCAAAATAATGAAGAAAGTTGGTTTCCATGATTTTAATGCCACTTGTTGATATTTGCTAGGCTCCAAAATAATTTAAACAAATAAAAAAAAAATAAGAAGATTGAGAATAACAAACAACACAAATTTAATGTGGTAAAACCCTACTAAAACATCCATGAACAAAGTAAGGCATTAGATAATAAAATATTAGAATACAAACATACAAGCGACTTCACCCTAACTACTTCACCCATCTCTTGAACTACTTCAAAAAATAACTATGTTGATAATGCTATATTCATTACACTAGCTATCACCTATTTAGTAAATCAATACCATTACCTTTAACGACCAGAACAATTATTTAAATAATTATGAGATTTACATTTTTTTATTTAATTAATTTTATTTTTTTTACCTATAAAATAATTTTTTTGGCTAACCTATAATATGACAAAATGTGTGGTATTGCTACATTGAAAGTTAAACCTACAAAATAATATCACATGAAAATATGGTGTATGGATAAAAAAACATAAGTTATCGGAAATAATCATTAGTTCTATCTTTCACCTATCACTCAAGCTGAAAGGACAAAATCCAATTATAGACATAATTATAATTGGCTTTTCCTTATTAGTATTATAGGAATATAATTTCATAACTATTCACCTGATGCCAGAAAACACTTGCTTTTTCATTTATTTTTTCTCTCATAATAATATAGTTCCAAAGTCGTCACTTTGCACATGGATGCTCCGTGCATTCACATGCACACGCAGAATTGAGTAGTCTTCAACTAAACACGTGTAAGATGCTCAACAACGGCCGCAAATATTTAATTTCTACTTTAAGGGCAACTTCTCGTCGTTGGCCCACACACTCCCAATCTTGTCAAGTTCCAATGTATACGAGGAAAATATAAGGAGGACCCTTTTTTCTTTAAACCTTCATGCAGTGTATATCTTAATCCGCAATTAAAAAAATAAAAAAGATTTCTGGGACGATGGGCCAATATGTGGTACCAGCATGGGCTATGTAACACTTGGCAACTGAATGTAAATTAATCTCTTGACGTGGCACGATAAAGGAAGAAGCAATGATCACTACAGGTGGTAATATAGCTCTGACGAAAGGTATCGTCTACGCAAGTGGGGTATGCTTTTCCCACGTCCAAACCCCTGGTTTACGCTTATAAATTCATGCCTTTCTAACTGAATTCATGAATTCCTGACCCTCCCATGTCATCGATGCTGTATGTTGCCTCCCTCGGTTAGTGTAGCGGTGCAGCGTTCTCCTGTTTTTGTTGCATCAGAAGCTCTAACAGATATAGATTGTGGTTGGGGATTCGCTGACTTTCGCCTCCTGGCCTCCATCTCTACATTCTTCTTCTGCACATTGAATTCTGAGCTCATCCTGGATTTTATGAATTACGACACTTTTCTCGGAAGTTTGTTTACATTCCAGCCTTATACACTGAGACTTGCTGTCTATATACATCATATAAGCATTGGAGAGGCCAATTAGGTCAAGACATTAGAGTTTGAAAGCCTGAGGTGTTTGTATTGGGTTTTCTTGAGCATTCGAAGTGGCGGATTTTCTTCAAGTTTTTTGAGTGATGGGATTCCCTACATGCTTCTGTGGTCTCGCTATCCCGATACTGTTGTTTCACTTAGAATCGCAGTATCTTATATAAATATTGTGATCTGTTTTCATTTTGTTGGGGTAGCCGACTCCGGAGAAGCCTACATCTCTTCCCGGCAACACTTCCCTGACATGAACTCCTCTTCTGTTCATTCGGCCTCTGCTGACATGATTAGAGACAACCTGCCCCTCGTTACGTTCGGGATGTTTGCAGAAAGATTCTGTCAGCCGATGGGGGATGTTCCCGTGTGTACCGTCTGTTTGAGTTCATTTGAGGAAGAGGACGAGGTGAGAGAATTACGTAATTGCCATCATATATTTCACAGGAATTGTCTCGATAAGTGGGTTGATCACAGTCAGACGACCTGCCCAGTCTGCAGATCTTCTCTTATGCCCAAGGCAATACCAGTAACAGAGCTGAATAATTCGTGGGTTCTCGATTGGATCATTTATATCTTTGCTGAAGATTTATCTATTTCATCGTAGCAGAGATATTACAATAAAATTATTGACAAAATTTCGAAGGTAAATACGATTTGGGTCGTTGTATCGATCTTGTTTCTTTACCCAAAGAGAGTGGCGAAAACGTCTTCCCCGTCTCATGCAACAGGGTATTTTAGGTTGCATCGCTCTCTAACTTCAAATTTATATTACTGTAATTTCACGAAACACAAAAATATATATATAGATATAGATATGATTTTAAGATTGGATTTTGTATTTTAAGGTACATGTGATGTATAGAATTTGTAAATAACGTTGGTGATGCATCATTTTATATAAGAAATTAATGAAGGCAGTTTGTTTTTTTGATGGAAGAAAAACATAAAAATAAATTTGTGTTTTGGAATTTTGGTGTTTGAAGTAGATTTACAATAATTGTATGATAATTGTAATGTATATTTGGATAGTTTATTTAAAATATGTAATGTATATGTGAATAGCTTATTCAAACTTCATATTTATTGATTTTTAGTTTGGTAAATTTGAAAATTTATTAGATTAATTTTATTTTATTTTTAATATTTAAAGATAATTGTTGTAATGTATGTTTGGATAGTTTATTTAAAAATATGTAAGCTATATTTGTATAGCTTATTCAAAATTAATATTTATTGTTGTTTTTTAGATTGGTAAATTTGAAAAATTTATTAGTTTAATTTAATCTTATTTTTTAATAATTCAAATAACAAAGCTAAAAACCACAATTTTCATTTCAATATCAATAGAAATTATTATTTAAAATAAATTATAAAATATAATAATTTTAAGAAATTTTAATAAAAATTAATATGATAAGCTTAAATAAATTGGACAAGTTGAAGTTTAAGAGTTTTTCCATACTTAAAATTATTTTTATTTTTTTATTTTTATTTAAGATAAAGTAAGGTCAAGGACCACAGGGAACACCACTGATTGAGTCGTTACATATGTGGTTATAAACAAAACACATAGTAGTTACATGTTGGTTTAAATAAATAAAATGATGATATTGTATATACTTTTATAAATAAAGAGATTATGTTAAATTAGTTTAAATTCATGTATATTAGTTTAAGTATAGATAGGCATTATATTTTTCGAAGTGTAAGAATTTTTTCAAGTGTAAAATTTGAAGAAAAGTTTTGTAATGAGAAATTTGATTTCTCATTTTATATATATTTTTAGAGATTTTATGTCTCTCTTTCCTTTATAGATCTATATTAATATGGATCTATAGTAGCTCATTTTATGTATGTGTGTGTCTATCATGTGTCAACTCCATGGTGATCATAGAAAGAATTACAGCTCCTTTATTTGAGCAACACAATAATAGAAAGAATTACAACTCCTTTATTTGAGCAATACAATAATAAAATATTAAATGTCCATACCATAGAATTTTCATTATAAAAGAAATTACAATTGTTTTAAACATAATATTTTTTTGTCAACTCGATGGTGATCATAGAAAGAATTACAATTCTGTTTTGAGCACCACATTAATAAAATGTTAATATGATAAAATGTTAAATGCCCATATCATAGTGTTTTCATTATAAAAGAAATTACAAATATTTTAACGATCATGTTTTTTTTCAGCTAGTTAACATTGCTACATTTTATTGGATAGGAACTGAAATATATTAAAAGAAATTACAATTGTTTTAACCATTATATTTTGTTTTCAACTAGTTAACATTGATATATTTTATTCAATATAAAAATTGAAACATTTTATTTATGTTCTTATTGTCCATATTGAAATGTTTTTATTTTGCTATTAATATATTTTTAAAAATATGGATTTTCTATTTATTTATCTATATTGCTAGTATTAAAATAGTAGTTACTTCATTTTTATATTGAAATATAATCTAACTTATATATATATATATATAATATATTATATTATATATATAATTTGTTTCTTATCCGATATATATTCTTCTTATTAAAAATTAATTGAAACTATATTGTTTTTATCTATATATTAGCGTTATTATAAAAATTATTTAAAATTTATTTATTAAAATTAAATGCATCTAAGTTTGATTTCAAATATTTTTTCTTTTAAATTAGCATGATAATATTTTTTTAAATAGAAGAACATGCATTATTCCGATGTTATTTGAATATAATATTATTATTTTCTTTTATTTTAGACTTTTACTATATTGAGATATTTATATCTATAATTTATATTTATATATATATATATCATATATATATACTTACACTAAAATGAAGATGATGGACTCAGTACTTACTTGACAAATAGAAAGATGAACTCTGGGCTAATTTTCTCACCGAGAGACACGAACCACGACTACTCCTCAGGTCTTCATTTTCACCTTATACTCTCTAAGGTCTTTTGAGAATTACAAAATTGTCCTCAGACAGGCGGCCCAATGGGCTTCTATATTAAATTAAGCAAAATGTACATACCATGTGAATAACAACATAAGAGGGATCATTTTGAATGATTCTCCTTCTTTGTTAAAAGAACTTATTTATAGGCCAGAGAAGTTTCTTCGTATCTCAAATCTAGATTTCAAACCTAAACTAAGCACCTAGAATGGTTGAGGGTCTTTCCGAGAATCGTATACGCATAGTGTCTACTCAATCTTTCTTTTACAAAAGTAAATATTCTTATCTACAATTTTATTCACTGTGACTATAGTCACAGACGCATGGATCCATTCCATAGTCGTTACAAGTCTTATTGGCATCTTCCACCTTTTGTCTTTCTAGAGCCTCTAGAGTATATTCGATATCCATTTCCTCTAGAATGGGGTCCAACTAAGCATCTTAGTACCATGGCGGTGCTAGATCAACCTCTTTAGTTTTGGATGATTGTCCGGTTTTGATCTTTTCTTATTTACCCATAATGTCTTGTCTTTCTTTTTTGCATAGGTCATTTGCATGTGCTATGCTATCTACTTCAAAACTTTGAATTCAACTTTTATCAGCATTTAGACGTTTGACATGATTGATAGATAGTTCTATTCCAGCAAGATTAGAGAAATCAATTTCTTTATCAATTGATTGTTTTATCCATTGCATACATTGCATATTTATGTCTTTTCCTCTAAGAAATTGATTATCAAACATGACATGGCTGCAACTTCCTAAGGTTAACATCAAGAAGATCAAACGTAATGTATCGTCATCCCAATTTCCTAAAAAAATTATTAAAGTGATTAAGGATTTGACATTGATAATTAATCTCATTGTTCTATCTTTTCCAATTATTCATTATGCTTCTTGGATAATTTCTTTTTTGTGAGATAATGCGTTTCTTGGAAAGGTTCGAAACCATTCTGAAACATCTTGGATTAATTGTTTATTGTAAACCAGTCTGAAGACTCTTGCGGATGTTCCTACTTTTTCCTGTAATTGATCAAATGGGTTGAAAGATAGATCATCTGTTAAACCAATGGTTTCCCACGATGTAGATGTCATCCTTAAATATTTCAAATATCTTTCAATGTTTTGAGATATTCGTATCTCTCTCTTTTTTGTACATCTTCCATCCTTTATTATCTAGTCAGCATGAGGTTCTAGAATATTAAACATGGGAAAGTTGTCATTTGTTGCATAGTCTTGTCCCCAACTTTGATGGAAAGCCTGATTCAATTCTTCCCAAATATTTGGGATTATTAATGAACTAAGTCGTTTTCTTAATTCTTCTTGGATAGGAATATTTTCTTGATCTAAAAATTTGGTTGAATTATATATCCCCATTCCAAAACCTACACATGCGACTAACTAATAATAGTCGACGATTTTTAGAACCTGTATCATTTCTGGTGTCCATGTGATAGACAACAAACTTGTGAGTGATCTGAATAAGACTTTTACCTTCATCCCTAAGCAGGGATAAATTTTGTAGAGTTCGTCCATGATTCCTAGTTGAGTACTGATGTTCTTTGTTTTATAACCTTTGATTTTGTTAATCCATTCATTTCTTCTCATTCTCATTCCTACCAACCTTTTTATTTCATCTGTAAGCTATGGTATTTGTTTTTCTAAAAGTTGAAACCTTTGTGCTAATGTTGTTTGGCTATCTTCTATTCCCGACATTTCAAAAGAGAATTTGATTGAGTTCGAAATCTGAATGTGAACATCTTGTTCATTTCTCTTCTTAACACATCTGCTAACCAATTTGAGTTTCCTGGTATCCGTTGAACTTCAAATTCATACTATTGGAACCAAATTTTCCAGGATAGTAATCTACCTATAGCAATTTTCCATCCAATTTTTGTGTTTAAGAAAAAATGAAAATTCTTGCAATCTATTCTAATTATAAATTTGACAGGTGCAAGGTATAATTAAAATTTCTAGATTCCATTGAATATAGGCAAGGTTTTTTTTGTTTCTGCTGTGAAATAATTCTTCTGATTAGGAGAAAACTCACATGATGTATATACATAGATCTATTCGTTTTTATTTTCTCCTTTTTAAGCAATAGTTCTCCCCAGTATTCATCTGATGCATCTGCCTGAAGAGTTAATTGTCCTGTCCTTGGAGGTTTAAGTTTTGGTAGGATCTGTGCTTCCTTTTTAATCTGTTGTACTGTTTTGGTCGCTAAACTTCTCCATCATCCATTCAAGTGTTTTCTAGTAGCTTCTGGTTTTTCAAATAATTTAGGAATATATTTATGTACGTAATTCAAAATTCCCAAAAATCTTTGGATTTGATTTTTGTCTTGTAATTCATCTGGGAAACTAGTTATCTTCTATACAATGTCGAGCTGCATCTGAATTTGTCAATTAATGACAATTATTCCTAGAAACTCAATATTTCTTTGAACAATTCTATTTTTTGATTTAATACCACAATCCCATGTGCTTCTACGTCTTTTATGAATATATACAGATGGTGAATGTGTTCTTCAATATTTTCACTCTGAATTAATATGTCATCAATATATATAATTATGAAGTCATACCTCCTAAAGATGTTGTTCATTCGTGATTGAAAGAAAGTTGGTGCATTTTTTAGACCAAATGGAACTACATTCCATTGAAAAAACTGATTGGGCAAGTGAAAGTTGTTTTGTGTCGATCCTCTTGTTTAATCTGTATTTGATAATATCTGCTCTTCATATCAAATTTTGAGAAGATTTTAGACTTATGTATCTTCTGCATTATAACCTCTTGCCTTGGTAGTGGATATTTAAAGTCCTTTTTGATTGCATTAAGTGGTTTATAATTAATCACCATTCTAGCTTTTCCCCTTACCACTTCTACATGATTTCTAACAATGAAAGTTGAGCACGAATATTGAGATGTAGATTCTTCAATTAAATTTAGTCTAAGAAGTTCCTTTATTTGAGCTATCATTTCCTGTTCATCTTGAGGTGTGCATGGGATAACACATTCTTGCACTCCATTATCAAGGAGTGTTTCAGTGTTCTGCATTGTACTTGTTTTATCCCAAAATTCTTGGGGATCATTGGAAAAGAATTTGAGTAATTTTCATTGAATTTCCTTTTGTTCGTCTAACCAATTTTCTTCTCTGATAGCTTTATTAACATGATGTTTTTCTTCTTTTGCCTCATATGTTTGCAATACTTCTTGTCAATCATTGCCGCCTTTTTTTGGTTTTCTCATCTTTTGTTTTTTGTTTGTTTTTTCTTTACATCTGATTCTACTAAAGAAATTATATTTACATAGATAGCCTTCTATTTATGTTGTAGATGATTTTATCTTTGGCTATTGTCATTGGGAGGACTAATCTTATAAAGGGCATGCCAAGTATTAGACTATTGGACTAGTCATAATACTGGATCGTTGATATTTTCATAATGCCCCCCCTATCTTCATAGGTATATTATCTACATAACGGGTGACAGTTACATTACCTCCAATGATTTCTAAATTAATTATGTTCCTTAAGGGTTTCCACGAAGATTTGTAGAAACTTGGCCTGGCCAAATTTTTTGATCCTCTTGAATCGATGAAGGCATCTACTTCAACCCAATCTTTTCCTAAATGAATTTCAACTGTTATGTACGATAAATCATTTTCTCTGGCTATTTTCTTCATTAGGTTCATTTCAGCTTCTAAGTCATACTATTGGGAGAAATATGTGTTTGCGGAATAATCAATGTTCTTGGGAACTAGACAAAAACTTGGAGCCTTTGAATATATGTCGCTTATTTTTATTTTTACTTTGATTGTTGCTAGTTCTGCAACTTTCTCATCTTCCTCTAATTCTTCTGATATTTCGTCTGTTTCACTGAATTTTGTTTGTCTTTTCTCGCTCATGGTTTCTGATTCTAGCTCTATCTCGCAATCTGATCCAATACAAATATTCATTTTCTAACTTGTATCTCGACATTTTTCTTCTACTGTATCTTCCATTTTAGATAGAATATATACGTCAAAGCATTCATCCTCACTATTTACAACAGACCAATTATCTAGAAATTCATCCATTTCCATATATATATACTATATATATATATATATATATATTATATATATAATATATATATATATATGATGAAGTATTTTTAGGACATTTAGTAGCAAAGTGTCTTTTTTTCTTACAGATAAAACAACATCCATCTTTGACTAGATCATTTCTTCTTTTCATGTATCTATATTTTGGAAATGGTTTTCTTGGATTTGCTACCCATTTTATCATGTATTTCCCAAAGTGTCTTTTCTTATGATTTGTTATTTTCATTGGAGTCCATGGCAATATTTCTTTACAACATTCTTGTGATGGTTTGGTAGCACTTTCTTGAGCATTTGTCTGCCAGCAAAGATATTTCAGGTTTTGATTACAATGACTTATGAGATTTTCCCAATATATAGCTTGCAACTTTCTATCCCTCTCTTCTAGATCTTTCATTACTAAGTCACCTATGTTGTGGAGTTTTGACAGAAATGTGACTTTAGTCATTAAATCACCGCTTAGCTCTATTGTATTACTAGCCCAAAATATTCTTTGGAGAACTCTTCTAATCTTTTGGCATCTTCTAATTCCATATGGGCTAGATTTGGCATTGCATATTCGTTAGAGTCCTCTGGTTCTATACAGATCTGACTCCTAAGTAATTGGTCAAAAACTTCTAATCCTGCCTTTATGACCTCTTCCCTTTTTTCTTGTGGTGGTGTTCTCCACAATTTGTAGACTATTCTAGTCATTCTTTTTTTTGCCAAATTAAATATTGCAACATTATCTAATTTGGTTGTTATTTGCATTTTCCATAAAGCACTAATCCGTACCCTAATCGAATATTTTCGATTATTTGTTTCATGTAAAACTAAAATATAGCCATTTCTATATGACACCATTAGATTTTCTTCTACTTTTGGATACTTTGGGACAAAATGGAAAACATGTGCTTTGTTTAGATTGAGCCTGATAAAGCTTGGAAATTTCTTCGCTACATCTTCTAGTTTCAAATCACCTTTTTAAAATTAAAAGAATGTTTGTTGCTTTCTACTTAACCCTTCTACATCAAATAGAGATAAAACTTCTGTTCGGTTGGGTTCAGCAACAGATTGAGAACTTGTAGCTTCAAAATATTCTTTATGGGATTGCCATGTACTTATATCTTCAAATCTGTTAGATTTTGTCTTTTTCTTTTTTCTTTTAAGTTCTTGTTTCTTCCTTCACTCATTTTTTGCTTGTTTATCTAAGTTTGATTACCATGGATTAAATTTATATTCTGCAAAATTTGTTCTACTTGACACCTCAAATCATCTATGGCTACTTCTGCATGATTACACCAATTAGAAAGATGATTTGAAAGTTGATAAGATTCTTCTAAATATTTTTGGGATGTCACTGCATGTTCTATCAGTGGAGCATAACTTTCCCCTGTAGCTAGCTGATGTGATTTACTGCCACTGGTTGTGAAGTATTTGGTCTTAGGTGGCCATTATCCACCATTGTGAAACCTTCTATTCCGAAACTACCATTCCTTTACTGGGGGTGTTGAAGATGAACTAGTCTTCCTCAAGGATTTCTGATTTATAGAGTCTTTTACTGACTTGTAGCCTTTTGGTAATGATTGTTCTTGAAATATGATCCCTTCAAAACTAAATGCTTTAGCCATAAAAGTCCTTTCTTTGGGAATAATCAAGTGGCTGCTATTTTCAAATCTGTTTGAGCTACTACTATTGGGTTCGCTAGACCTTTTTCTGTGTCTACTAGGTTTTGTGGGATATCTATGGATAGCTTGGCTGGTTGAAATATAGATCTTTTGTATCTGATCTAAATGTGAACGAGCAATTTGAATCTTCCTTTCAGATGAAATTATCCTTTACGGATGATTTTATTTCTTTAATTCTTTATTTATAGCTTGATATTCAAAGTACTAATTTTCTGGTAATCCTACTTCATATGTCACCCCTTGGGCATCTACGGTTGCTAAGCGTGTAGTGACATAGTCTTTAATTATGGTCTGTTTCATTTTTGGGTGGGATGTATTTCTTAGATGGAAAGAAGCTTGCATTATTATTGACAAATATTCAAACTCTAGTAACATTCTTAGACGTTGTACTCCCACCACTAACTTCCATGCATCTTTTAGATGTTTATCTAATAAGCTCATGGTGTAGTTTGGATAATTAGTACTACACTAACATCTTCTAATCAAGTTGCCTATTATGGATCCAATTCTAGCCTGCTCATAATCTAGATGTCTAGAGTCAAATAGCTCTACTAAGACTGGAGCATTTATTCCATTCCTGAATAATGGAACTAAACGAAGTCTTATTCCTCCAAAATGTATATAGACATATTTTTTGGCTTTTACATATTCTTTAAATTTTTCTAGCTCCTTATCTTGAAATAGTTTTAACCCAACAATTTTGGTTGCTTCTCTAGAAATGTGGATTTTTAATTCAGCTTCTTTAAGAATTATTTTCTTTGTAAGTACCGACATAGTAGTATCTTTATAGACCTAGGAGCTTGTGAGCTCAGGGGGTTTCCACTTGGATGGGTCTATTAAAGGTTTTTCTTCTATATCATATTCAACTTCTCTACTACTCACTTCATTTATACTGGACTTAATACTTAAACCAAAATGAAGATACTGGACTTAGTACTTACTTGACAAATAGAAAGACAAACTCCAGGATGTTGGACTCAGTACTTACACCAAAATGAAGATGTTGGAGTAAGTACTTACTTGATAAATAGAAAGACGAACTCCAGCATGCTAGACTTAGTACTTACACCGAAATGAAGATGTTGGAATTAGTACTTACTTGACAAATAGAAAGACGAACTTTGGGCTAATTCTCTCACTGAGAGACACGAATCACGGCCACTCCTCAAGTCTTCATTTTCACCTTATACTCTCCAAGGTATTTTGAGAATTATAGAATTGTCCTCATACACACGGCCCAACAAGCTTCTACATTAAATCAAGAAGAATGTACATACCATGTGAATAACAACATAAGAGGGCTCATTCTGAATCATGCTCCTTCTTTGTTAAAAACACTTATTTATAGACCAGAGAAGTATCTTTAGATCTGAAATATGGATTTCAAACCTAAACTAAGAATCTAGAATGGTTGAGGGTCTTACCAAGAATCGTACCCGCACAGTGTCTACTCAATCTTTCTTTTATAAAAGTAAATATTCTTATGTACAATTTTATTCACTGTGAGTGTAGTCATAGACGCACGAATCCATTCCACAGTGATTGCAAGTATTATTAGAATCTTTTGCCTTTTGTCTTTCTAGAGGCTCTAGAATATATTTGATATCCATTTCCTCTAGAATAGGGTCTGGCTGAGCATATTTGTACCATGATAATGTTGGATCAACCTCTTTAATTTTGGATGACTGTCCAGTTTCGATCTTTTTTTATTTACCCATCATGTTGTATCTTTATTTTTTGCATAGGGCATCTGTCATGTGCTAGAATGTATACTTTGAATCTTTGAATCCAACTTTTATCAGTGTTTAGATGTTTAACATGACTGACAGGTAGTTCTATTCCAGCAAGATCAGAAAAATTGACTTCTTTATCAATTGATTGTTTTATCCATTGCATACATTACATATTTATGTCTTCTTCTCTAAGCCATTGATTATCAAACATGACATGGTTGTAACTTCGTAAGGTTAACATCAAGCAGATCAAACATGATGTATCATCATTCCAATTTCTAGAACAAATTATTAAAGTGATTAAGGATTTCACATTGATAATTAATCAGATTGTTCTATCTTTTCCAATTATTTATTCTGCTTCTTGGATAATTTTTTTTTTTGATATAATTCTCTTTTTGGAAAGGTTCAAAGCCATCATGAAACATCTTAGATTAATTATTTATTGTAAACCAGTCTGAAGGCTCTTGCTGATGTTCCTACTTTTTCCCATAATTGATCAAATGGGTTGAATGATAGATCATCTGTTAAACCAATGGTTTCCCATGGTATATATGTCATCCTCAAATATTTCAGAGATCTTTCAATGTTTTGAGATATTCGTATCTGTCACTTCTTTGTACATTTGAGGTTCCACAATATTAAACATGGGAAAACTGTCATTTGTGGCATCATCTTCTCCCTAGCTTGGATGGAAAGCCTGATTTAATTCTTCCCAAATATTTGGGATTCTTAATTATCTAAGCCATTTTTCTAATTCTTCTTGGATAGGAATATTTTCTTGATCTAAAAATTTGCCCGAATCATATATCCCCATTCCAAAATCTACGTATTCAACTAACTGATAATAGTTGATGTCTTTTAGAACCTGTATCATTAGTGGTTTCCATGTGATAGACCACAAACTTGTGAGTGGTCTGAATAATATTCTTACCTTCATCCCTTCGCAGGGGTAAATTTTGCAGAGTTCATCCTTGATTCCTAGTTGAGTAGTGATGTTCTTTTTTTTACAACCTCTGATTTTGTTAATCCATTCATTTCTTCTCATTCTCATTCCTAACAACATTTTTATTTCATCTGTAGGCTATGGTATTTGTTGTTCTAAAATTTGAAGCCTTTGTGCTAATGTTGTTTGGTTATCTTCTATTCCTGGCATTTCAAAAAGAGAATTTGATTGAGTTCGAAATCCAAATCTGAACATCTTGTTCATTTCTCTTGTTAATGCATTTGCTAACTAATTTGAGTTTTCTAGTATGCATTGAACTTCAAATTCATACTGTTGGAACCAAATTTGCCAGGATAATAATCTGCCTCTAGCCATTTGTCATCCAATTTTTGCATTTAAGAAAAATTGAAAATTCTTGCAATCTGTTCTGATTATAAATTTGATGGGTGCAAGGTATAATTCAAATTTCTAGATTCCATTGAATATAGCCAAGATTTCAAATTTGCCAGGATAATAATCTGCCTCTAGCCATTTGTCATCCAATTTTTGCATTTAAGAAAAATTGAAAATTCTTGCAATCTGTTCTGATTATAAATTTGATGGGTGCAAGGTATAATTCAAATTTCTAGATTCCATTGAATATAGCCAAGATTTCTTTTTCTACTGTGAAATAATTCTTCTGACTAGGAGAAAACTCACCTGATTTATATGCATAGATATATTCTTACCTGATTTAGGGTTAATAATGTTTTTTTGCATGGTATTAATAATAATTTGGCCCATATGCTTCACCTAAATATAACACATTTTTTGAGTGTTCATAAGTGTAAAGTGGCTTATGGAGTAAATATAAAAATGTTTTATTTATTTACCATACCTCTCATTGATTTACATTTTTATTGATTTACCATACCTTTTTAATAAATATGGTATTTGGCCCATAGGATTCAATTAAATAGGACCTCTTTTTTTAGCCTTCTTAAATAGAAAGAGGGTAATGGACTAAATATAGAAAGAGGTTTTATTTATTTACCATACCCCCACTTTATTTATATTTTTATTTATTTACACTCTTGTGTGTTCATAAATATAAGGTGACATATGGAGTAAATATAAAAAATGTTTTATTTATTTACCATACCTCTCATTTATTTATATTTTTATTAATTTACCATACCTCTTTTATAAATATGGTATTTGGCCTATAGGATTCACTTAAATGAAACCTATTTAGCTTTCTTAAATAGAAAGAGCGTTATGGACTAAATATAAAAAGAGGTTTTATTTATTTACCATACTTCTAGTTTATTTGTATTTTTATTTATTTACCATACCTTTGTAGTAAGTATAAAAAGAGCTTTTATTTATTTACCATACCTACACTGTATTTATATTTTTATTTATAACTATCATAAACACATTTTCTTGGAAAATTAGGGTGAATGGAAGATTGTAACTCCTACTTTCAAGGGCTAAATTTAATTTTTTTACCCTCTCCCTTAAAATAAGGTGGGCTAACCTCCATACCTAATTTTTTTATAAAATAAATTTGAGGTGATTTGTAACAATATGCTATGATACAAAATATTCTCCCCATAAAAATATAAAACCCCTTAATTTAGCCCAAGGGCGAAAATTTGGTTACTAAACTGCTCCATCCTCCATTCAAGTGTTTTCTAATAGCTTCTATTTTTCAGATAATTTAGGAATATATTTATGTAGATAATTCAAAATCCCCAAAAATCTTCAGATTTGATTTTTGTCTTGTAATTCATCTGGGAAACTACCTATGTTCTGTACAATGTGGGGCTGCATCTGAATTTATCCGTTGATGACGATTATTCCTAGAAGCTCAATAGTTTCTTTGAACAATTCTATTTTTCGATCTAATAACACAATCTCATGTGCGTGTACTTCTTTTATGAATATATACATATGGTGAATGTGTTCTCCAATATTTTAACTATGAATTAATATGTCATCAATATATACAATTATGGAGTCACACCTGCTAAAGATGTTGTCCATTCGTCGTTGAAATAAAGCAGGTGCATTTTTTAGACAAAATGTAACTACATTACGTTGAAAAAAACTGGTTGGGCAAGTGAAAGTTGTTTTGTGTTGATCCTTTCATTTAATATGTATTTGATAATATCCACTCTTCATATCAAATTTTGAGAATATTTTTTTACTTTTGTATCTTCTGCATTATAACCTGTTTCCTTGGTAGTGGATATTTGAAGTCCTTTGCAATTTCATTAAGTGGTTTATAATTAATCATCATTTTGGATTTTATCCTTACCACTTTTGCATGATTTCTAGCAGCAAAAGCTTAGCACGAATATTGAGATGTAGATTCTTCAATTAAATTTAGTTTAAGAAGTTCCTTTACCTGATCTTTCATTTCTTGTTCATCTTGAGGTTCGCATGGAATAACACCTCCTTGCACTCCGTTATCATGGAGTGTTTCAATGTCCCGCATTGGACTTGATTTATCCCAAAATTCATGGGGATCACTGGAACAGAATTTGAGTAATTTTCTTTGAATTTCCTTTTGTTCGTCTCACAAATTTTCTTGTATGATAATTTATTAAGATGATGTTATTTTTCTTTTGCCTCATATGTTTGCAATACTTCTTTCCAATCATTGCTATCCTTTTCTAGTTCTCTCATCTTTTGTTTTTTGCTGGTTTTTTTATTTTTTACATCTGATTCTGCTAAATAAATTCTGTTATATAGACAACCTTTTTTATGTTGTAGATAATTTTATCTTTGGCTATTGTCATTTGGAAGACTAATGTTATAAAGGGCATGTGAAGTATTAGACTACTGGACTGATCATAATATTAGATCATTGATATTATGATAATGCTCCACCCTATCTTCATAGGTATATTATCTACATAATGGGTGAGAGTTACATTACCTCCAATGGTTTATGAATTGATTATGTTCCTTAAAGATTTCCATGAAGGCATCTACTTCAACCCAATCTTTTCCTAATTGAAATTTGGCTGTTATGTAAAATAAATCATTTTACCTGACTATTTTCATCATTAGGTTCATTTCAGCATCTAAGTCATACTGTTGGGAGAAATCTGTGTTTGTAGAGTAACCAATGTTCTTGGTAATTGGACAAAAACTTGGAGCCTTTGAACATATGTCACTTATTTTTCCTTCTCCTTTGATTGTTGCTAGTTTTACAACTTTCTCCACTTCCTCTGATTTTTCTGATATGTCATTTGTTTCATTGATTTTTGTTTGGTTGTGCTCGCTAATGGTTTCTGATTCTGACTCTATCTCGCAATCTGATCCAATACAAATATTCATTTTCTAACTTGTATCTAGACCTTCTTCTACTGTATCTTTCGTTTCAGATAGAATATATACATTAGAGCACTCATCCTCACTATTTACAATAGATCAATTATCTAGAAATTTATCCATTTCCATATATCTTTTTAATTTTGATGAACTATGTTTAGAACATTTAGTAGCAAAGTGTCTTTTTTTCTTACAGATAAAACAACATCCATCTTTGTCTAGAGCATTTCTTCTTTTTATGTATCGGTATTTTGGAAATGGTTTTCTTGGATTTGCTACCCGTTTTATCATGTATTTCCCAAAGTGTCTTTTCTTATGATTTGTTCTTTTCATCAGAGTCCATGGGAGTATTTCTTTAAAACATTCTTGTGACAGTTTGATAGCATTTTCTTGGGCATTTTTCTGCCAGCAAAGATATTCCAGTTTTTGTTTACAATGATTTATGAGATCTACCCAATATATAGCTTGCATCTTTCTATCCCTTTCTTCTAGATCTTTCATTACTAAGTCAGTTATGTTGTGTGCAAGTTTTGATAGAAATGTGACTTTAGTCATTAAATCATTTCTTAGCTTTGTTGTTCTTACCAACCTGAAATATTCTTTGCAAAACTCTTTTAATATTTTCACATCTTTTAATTCCATATAGGCTAGATCCACCATTGCATCTTTCTTAGAGTCCTCTGGTTCTACACAGAACTATGTCCTAAGTAATTGCTGAAAAACTTCTAATCTTGCCTTTATGACCTCTTCCCTTTCTTCTTATGGTGGTGTTCTCCACCACGTGTAGACTATTCCAGCCATTCTTTTTTCTGCCAAACTAAAGATTGTAGCATTATCTAATTTGCTTGTTATTTGCATTTGCCATAAAACACAAATCCATACCCTGATCGAATATTTTGGGTTATTTGTATGATATAAATCTAAAATATAGCCATTGATATTTGATGCCATTAGATCTTCTTCTACTTTTCGATACTCTGGGATAGAATGGAAAACATGTGCTTTGTTTAGAGTGGGCCTCATAAAGCTTGGAAATTTCTTACTTACATCTTCTAGTTTCAAATCACCTTTTTTAAATTCAAAGAATGTTTGTTGCTTTCTATTTAACCCTTCTCCATTTGAAAAGGATAAAACTTCTATTTGACTGGGTTCACCAACAAATTGAGAAATTGTAGCTTCATAATCTTCTTTATGGGATTGCCATGTACCTAGCTTTTCAAATCTGTTAGATTCTGACTTTCTCTTCTTTGTTTAACTTCTCATTTCCTCCTCCACTCATCGTTCACTTGTTTATCTAGAGTTTGATTATTGTGGATTAACTTTAGATTTTTCAGAATTTGTTCTGCTTAACACCCCAAATCATCTATGGCTACTTCTGCATGATTATACCAATTATAAAGATGATTTGAAAGTTGATAAGATTCTTCTAAATCTTTCGAGGATGTCGTTGCATGTTCTATCAGTGGAGGACAGTCTAACCTTGTAGCTAGCTGATGTGATTTACTGTCACTGGTTGTGCAGTGTTTTGTCTTAGGTGGTCATTTTCCACCATTGTGAAACCTTCTATTCTAAAACATCCATTCCTCTACTAGGGTTATCGTAAATGAACTAGTATTCCTAAAGGCTTTCTGATTTATAGAGTCTTTTAATGACCTGTAGCCTTTTGGTAATGATTTTTCTTGAAATATGATCCATCTAAACCTGAATTCTTTAGCCATAAAAGGCGTTTCTTCAGGAATAATCAGACAACTGCTACTTTTAGATCTATTTGACCTAGTATTGTTGGGTTTGCTAGACATTTCCATGTCTACCAGGTTTTGTGGGATATTTATAGATAACCTTGGTGTTTGAAATATAGGTCTTTCTATCTGATCTAAATGTGAAGAAACAATTTAAATCTTTCATTCAGATGAAATTATTCGTTGAAGATGTTTTTCTTTCTTTAATTCTTTATTTATAGCTTGATACTCAAAGTACCAATTTTCCGGTAATCCTACTTCTTCATATGTCACCCCTTCAGCATCTGTGGTTGCTAAGCCTATAGTGACACAGTCTTTAAGTATGGGCTGTTTCATTTTTGGATGAGATGTATTTGTTAGCTAGAAAGAAGCTTGCATTATTATTGAAAAATATTCACACTCTCGTAACATTCTTAGATATTGTACTCCCACCATTAACTTCCATGCATCTTACTTCCATGCATCTTTTTAGATGTTTTTCTGATAAGCTCATGGTGTAGTTTGGATAAATAGTACCATATTGGCATCCTGCAATCACGCTACCTGTTATGGACCCAATTCTAGCCTGCGCATAATCTAGATGTCTAGACTCGAATAGCTCTGTTAAGGCTGGAGCATTTATTCGATTCCTAAATAATGAAACTAAACCAAGTCTTATTCCTCCAAAATGTATATAGCCATATTTTTTGGCTTTTACATATCCTTTAAATTTTTCTAGCTCCTTACCTTGAAATAGTTTTAACCAAACAATTTAGGTTGCTTCTCTAGAGATGCATATTTTTAATTAAAAATCTTCAAGAATGAATTTCGTTGTAAGGGCAAACATAGTAGTATCTTTATAGACATAGAAGCTTGTGAGCTCAGGGGGGTTCCACTTGAATGAGTCTATTAAAGGTTGTTCTTCTATATCATATTCAACTTCTCTACTCCTCACTTCATCTCTATGGGTTCTATTAACCAAAGAAAATG